>JANHFL010069440.1:0-13071 GCA_032468155.1 Oxyrhabdium leporinum
ATAATAATAATAATAATAATAATAATAATAATAATAATAATAAATAAAAATAAAAATAAAAATAAAAATAAAAATAATAAAAATAATGTGATACCCATTGTCATCGGGACACTTAGTACCATGTCCAAGAATTTTATAAAATACATCAAGAAATTGCAGCTTCCTGCAATAATACCAGCAGAACTACAAAAAACTGTGCTACTCGGAACATCGCACATCTTAAGAAGGTACTTGGTTGTTACCTAGGATGCTGGCAGCAACCCAGATCAGCCATTAGCACCAGTCAATGGTATTTGTGATTCATTTTTGAATGTTCAGTGGACATTCATGTTTAATGAATAAAGTAAACAGCAACAACAACAACAACAACAACAACAATGGATGAATACGGTCTCTCCTATAAACAATGAAATGTGGCATAACTTACAGAAACCCATATTGGACAAGTTGTCACTTGCATCAAGAAGAACCACACTAGATGTTGGAGTTTCTGGACATCTGGTGCCAAGTAGGTTACAGGATTCAAAATTGTTGGCTAGGCAACTGCAGGACTAATGGAAGAAATGGTTTTTACTGGTTATAAATATACAAAGACAGAAAACATAGTATTGATATAATGAAGCTATTACCAGAAGTAATAGATGCCCTTGAGTGTAGTCCCAAAACATTTGAAGCATCACTCAAGCACCATCGGCATTGACAAAATCACCATCAGTCAATTACAAAAGGCAGGTTTACTTGGGGAAACTTGCACACTCTGACAAGACCTTCAACACCATCAAACCACCCCATCCACCTATCCCAGGTCTTTGGGAAGGACTCAATAGATGGCTAAATGGCTAAAACCACCAAATCCAATCTGAACGTCTGACCAATTGACTATTTAACTAGATTTATTAATCTAGTTTAATTTATTAAACTAGAATGCCAGCTGACTCTTATTCACTGCACAATTCAGAACAATGAAAAATCAATCCAATCAATCAAAAAATGTCTCCCCCTAGTGGGATAGTTGCTTCCAATATCCACAAAATGTGTCTATTTTTTAAAATCACATTTATTTTAAATTAGGAGTATTCGGTACCTATGCCACTTTGAGTTATTTATAAAACTAATCAAGGCAAGATAAAAACATAACTCAATAAAGCTGAATAACAAACTGAGAACGAGATTTTCACGCGGCCATAGAATTCTGTGGTATTAATCGACACGATCTTAATGGTCCCCAAGTCTTATCCTGAACTCAAGGACTGAAAATGTACTTTGCAACTAACAATTACCACCACTCAAGCGCTACCTTTACCGTTGACATACCTGTAGTGAGACATCAATCCTTGTCTGCTCTCCCTCCCCCTTTCCTCCTTTCTGTCACTCTTTCTTTCTGTCATTTTTTATTTCTTTCCTTTCTTCCTTCCTTCCTTCTTTCCTTCTCTCTCTCTCTCTCTCTCTCTCTCTCTCTTTTCTTTTGTCTTTCTTTTTCTTTCCCAATTTGTGTAGTATATTGGATAAGATTATTGTCCCCCTAAGACACTGAGCAGAATTCTATCCAGATCTTCGTGCTGGTTTTATTTTTCATTGCTTTCACATGGTGGTCTGTGAGCTTGGCTTGAAGATAAGCTGAAAGCATCTCCTGGAACAAATTTTCTCTAAGATGTTCGAAGCATGGACATCTATTCTTCACTTTTTCTTTTTCTTTTTAATTTTAATTCTTTCTCTGCCATCTTCTTGTATGCAGCAGTTTGGGAATGACTGGCCAGGACCAGCAAATGAAAACATTTCACCAAAGGCATCTCCTGTAAATGGAATCCAGCTTATGGACCTGCTTTGCAAGCGTATCCCAAGGCCAGCGAGATGGAGAAGTTAAGATAGAGTATGAAGGGCGAGGAGATACAAGTTCCACCTTCAGCTGTGAAAGCTCATCGATCAGCAACATTAATATCAGCAAGGTAGTCCAAGCAAGAAGCACATAAATACTAATATTACCTTGGTTGTGAGTTTGGAGTAACAGAATCTTGCAAGCCTCAAAGCTCTTCTCCTTTGCTTTACTTTTACTTTCTAGAAAAGTAGGGAAAACTAGGGAGATACTACTACCCACTCCCCTTTTCCATTCAAAACACCAACAATGCAATAACTGTAACAAAAGAAATTAAAAAAAAAATTAGAGAAGACCTACAATTAATAAAGAGCACTTTTTCACGCGGCTGTTGATAAAAATAGGATTGCCAACATGATTGCCAACATCCGGCAATGGATACGGCACAAGAAGAAGAAGAAGATAATTAATAGCACAACAGTAGAACTCATAAAATACACATATTAAGATTTTTGGGAGTCAGGCATGAGAAGACTTGTGTCATACCATGATGGGGGGAAAAAATGCTGCTGAACTGAGTCCCATTATTGGACAGAAGATCCTTCAGGATTAGCTGATTCCCCTCCTGATGGTCCCCCGAGTCCTACTCTGACCTCAGAGTGGAGTAATTTGCAAATCACAGTTACAAAAACCGAAGCATACCTGGTGAAGATAAGAATCTCCAAACAGAACCAGCAGTTCTTTTGGGGAATCTAAGGATGAGATATTTTCCAATGAATCCCGTTGACTGGCACTTGATGCAGTGAGTTCCTTCTTCAGAGAAAGAGAAATTGATCTGGGCAAAGCTGCAAACTTTCTTAGAAAAAAAAACAAAACTTGCGTTATATGCGTCACTGAATTTTGCAACTTAAAGTGTTACGACACACAAGATGCACAGGAAGTGGTCGTGCCATACTTAGAGTTTGGAATAATATAAAACAAGGTTATTTCCTAAATTGCCCTTATGGGTGACACCACAAGAAGCCTTTTTTTAGAAGGGAGATAGATGATAGCCAAACAGTCATGGATACCTCAGGGTGATCTCTTACTTTGGAGTAATATGGATTTGAGACACAAAATGACGGAAGAATTGAAAAAAACAGGAAGGTGATAGTTATCAATGACTTTCTTCTCTGCAACTGCCTGAAAGGATTAAACCGGATTTCGAAAAAAGAAATGATTTTACAGATAAAATAATACCGTCAAAGATAAAAGGATAAGAACCGTACTGCAAAATTTTATAAATTGTAATTGCAATTTCATCGTGAAGATGAGTATGAGAAATTGTATGGCTAAATGGGCTAAAAATATTGAATATAATATACTTGATCAAGGGAATCAAATGTGGACATAAGGCTTGACACTGAGTTATAATCTGAAATAGCATTTTAAAACGATGTGTTGAATTCCTGAAATTATCAAAGATATATAAGGATGTTTCAAACTATTGAAAATGTAAGCAAGCTGAAAGTTGTTTTTTTTAATTATTTTTTTACCACCTATGACCGACAGGTAAGAAGGCTAACAAATTCTGGAATCAAATATCTATTTGGGTTTTTAAAAAAATTGGAAAGAGATATAAACATGAAACCTGAAGCATTTCTTTTAAGGATGACAGAGAAACAGTTTGAAACAAAACATGGGACTTTGTTTTTATATACGATGTCAGCTGCGAGGTTGTTATATGCGCAGGAATGGAAGGAATTGTATATACCCTACGGCAGAACTATGGAATTTGAAAGTAAGGGAGCAAGCCGAGATGTTAAGTTGCTTGCTTTGCTTAGAGACAATAATTTGAACAAATTTCTTGTGACTTGGAGATCACCTTTTTTTCTGAGCTCATCTATTATGCTAAGCCAAAATGTGACTGTGGTTTGGAAATAAGCCGTGCCTGTTAGATCAGCATATTCTGTGAAGCCAGAGAAATGAGATTAATGCCATCAACTCTGATTTAGCAGTGGGTGTGAACCCTCCTAAGATGGCTTTTGAGAGATCATATGGTTTGGTTGGTGTTGTCTCAAAGCAGGAGGTCCGTTGCCTCCCAGGCTATAGATAAATAAGTCATACCAAGGGTGGAGATGAAATCCATTTTATTCTTTCCAGAGTAGGTCACTTAGGGAATCCCAAATCAAAGGACCAAAGGACAAAGTTTTCCAGTGTTTTTATGCCCATGCTTGCAAAAGAAAAGAAAAAAGAAAAGATTTTAGAATCTAGCAGGCATTTCTTATTAGTACAGCAAGCGTTTTTGAGATCTGATATCTCTCATGAGGGCAGGAAAAGCCAACTTAGATCAGTCACGTCTGTCATCTATCAGTTGCCTTTGTTTCCTGCAGCACCACCGCTGTAGCCCCTTAAATGACAGAGCAACAGGATAGCTTTAGGAGGCCAATCTGTCGTTTGTAGGCGAACATTTTTTCTCAGAAGGAGCATGGAAGGCCATTCGATATCGGCTCTTCAGCGTCATGGCCCAGTTGAAGCTTCCAAGTACTCTCCAAGGGCAGTCTCGTGTAAGATGCATTGTCGTAATCCAGCCTGGAGGTCATGAGTGACCACGAGAAGAGCCTCTTGGCCAAGAATACATGCAATGGATACACGCACTTAAGCTATGCAAAGACCCTCCTAGCCTAGAGTAGGTATGTGTATGGATGCAGCCCCTCCCAGGTGGCCAGAGAGAGAGACAGGTTTTGGGGTCTCGGGTGCAAGGTGCGAGTGGTAATGAGGGAGGGCTCCAGTCAGTGTTGAGAGCTAGTGCTAAAGTGCATCAGGAGCAGCATGCTACGTTTCCTGTAGCACCCAGAGGTGGTTCCTTGATTAGCAGAACAACATAATAGTGATAATGCCTTTATGAGCCGTGTTGGCAAAGTGGTTAGAATGCAGTATTGCAGGCTAATTCTCCTGACTGCCGACTGTGAGCAGTTCGGTAGTTCAATCTCACCTGCTCAAGGTTGACTCAGCTTCCCATCCTTCTCAGGTCACTAAAATGTGGCCTGAGACTGTTGGGGGCAAGAGGCTGACTCTGTAAACCGCTTAGAGAGGTCTGTAAAGCACTATGAAGAGGTATATAACTTTAAGTGCTATTTATGAGTCCAATCTTTATCACTTTAACTTTCTATGTGCACCATTTTTTCAAAAGGAATGTAGAAGGTCAAAATATTTAAATGACCCAAAAGTACAAAAAAATGGCTCCACAATGGTTCATCAATTCCATCGTGCAGGACTCACTGAGGCTTTGAAGAAGCTGCTCCAACTGACCCAGGGGAATTTCAATCTCAGGAGACACCAAGATGATAGTCACCAGAAACTCGTCAAAAAGTGGCACCATCAGAACACTATAGTAGTCAGATAGTGAAATATGTCCTCCGAGCCCTTTGGAGACAGGGAGTAGAGTTGGAAAGCAGAGCAAAGAGACTCAATGAGGCTCCTTGCCAACAAAGGAGTAACTCTTTTAGCTGGAAAGAGCTAGCTGCAGTCTGATTTAAGAGGAAGTCCCAGCTCCTGTTTCTCTGTTGGAAAATATCTGGAAACTGTGAATTCATTAAAGTCAAGTACAGCTTCAAGAGTGATCCAAACATCTATTTCATTCACATTCCAGAGTCCGCACTTTGATCCCTCCACACACCACAACAAATTCTTGAGCAGAGGAAGTGCCTGAGAGACATCTTTGAAAAGCCAGAGTTCTTCTTTTGTGTCAAACCTGTCTTTAAACAAAAAGTTGAAATCCCCTTGTCCTTTCCCAGTTATATTTATGAAGCTCATGAACCATTTGCTGGCCAACTGACGTTATAGTTTTTAAATCATATTTCTTTCGTGGAGAACATACTCCCCAGGGTTGTCCCAATTGCTACATTGTCTATAAACACTGGGAATACCATTGCCCCCCCTCCGCCGAGTTGCAGAAGTGTCCCAGATATCAATCCTGAGACAGGTAATTGCATAAGTGGTTCTTTGATTTCTTTCCAGGTTTCTTCCTCAGAAGGAAAATACAGGTAGTCCTTGACCCATGATCATTCATTCGGCAACTGTTCAAAGTTATAACAGTGCTACCCCAACATCAACATGTCCTTGGAGTTTGAGTCATTGCAGCATCCTTTCGGTGTACATGATTACAATCTAATTGGTTGGCAAGCTATTCGCACTTACGTTGCGATTCCCATTTGCAAGCTTCCCCGCCAGTTATCCCAGAAAGCCAATTGAAAGCGTTCAGAGGTTGTTGTCACGAAGCAATGTGGTTCTATTTAAGACCTCATCACTTATTGATAAAACAAAACAAAAAATCTGCCTCAGTTGTTGTGGTATGTCGAGGTCTACTTGAAAAAGCTATATAGCTCTCATATGTCTTTTCATTTCAGTTTTTGGGTGCTCTGTTTCCTTTCCTGTATTATGGAATGTACCTTTGCCACTATTTACTTTATTGGTTTGCTAGTTTTCAATTGATAGATGTGAAAAGGACAGTGACGTCGAGTGAAACCTTAATTTTACCTACTTCCGTTGACACATCTTTGGTTTCTTCAAGGCACCACATCTATCTATGAATTTGTTTGGGAATCCTCTGGCTCCAGTTTAGCATCTTAAATGTACAGGACTTTTTCACCAAGTAAAACCCTGAAAATATATCTCACAATTGTTTGATATTGTTAGACACCTTATTTATTGAGGTCTCCTCTGGCTACAGTTTAACATCTTGAAGATGAAGGGTGTTTCATCAGCCTCTCAGACCCTCCCAAGTCAGATGTAGAAAAACTCAGCCTGGACTCTCCAGAACATGACTTGAGAATTCTTGGTGTACGTCTCTAAAACGTCTACTCAGGAGTCAAAATCAATAGAGTCAGAGTGACTGAATCCTAGATATAAGAAAACAGTTTTAAAGTACAATCTCACCATATCTACTTGAAAAGGTATCCTGTTGATCCAGTAGCAGTTACTCGCTTCACAATATGTAAAGGTTTAGTAGTAAATGTGGGTCCCAACTCTCTGCATTACCCCTGAACTATATCTCTGTATCATGGATCTCAGCTGCAAAACAGTTTTAGTTATGGTACCATCATTTTGATAACTTTCTAGTATAGTTCAAAGTAGCTAGTTTATAGCAGTGGAGAGAAAATTCTTGCTTCCCACATCTTTCCTCAATCTTCAAGATGAACTCTGACAACATACTTTTTGAGAGAAACAAAAGATGCTTATATTTTATTTCTTGTAGCAATAAATACATTTTTGCAGCCGAGTGAGATCCAGCATTAGAGACAAGTTAAAAATTATACTTTTACAGAGGGGTTGTAATTCTGTTTGTAGAGTTTTCTGTGATTTCAGGAGCTTCATCTTCCTTGAAGACTCTTTGAAAAATAACCTGGATGCTCTCCTTCCTCTGAGCTCTTTTCTTTCTCCCAACCAGAAAATAGATCACTGGGTTAATGCTGCTGTTTAGGCAAGTACTCCAAGCTATGTACCCAGCCCATACCCAATTTCTCAAAAGAAATTTTTCGGCATAATGTAGAGCAATGAATACATACATATAAAATGGAAATGTAAGAATAAGGAAACAGAGAAGAGTAATAAAGATCATGACTAAAAGTCTTCCACGTTTGATCTGTTTAGGTTTAAAACAGATTTTGATGAACAGGATTACAGTAGAGATTGTGATCAGCGGGAGGGAAATCACAGCAGTCACAACCACTTGGAGATTCAACCAGGTAAAATATCTCAAGGTATATACCACAATATGCGCAATTCCAACCAGGAGCAAAGAGCCGATCCAGAGGAAGGCACACACAGCAGGGGACAAATGTTTTGGCCGGGAGAAGCGATGCCAAATTGGGAAGAGGACAGATATGCACCTGTCAACGCTGATGGCTGTCAGAAGAAAGAGACCACTGATATAACAGAAGTGGGAAAGACAACTGAGGATAGCAATGTAAAGTCCTAATGCTATAAAATAACAAATGCAAACTATAGCCAAAAGTGCAAGATACCCAAAGTCGGCAATGGCTAAATTGAGAATCAAGACGGTGAAACAGTTTCTCTTAATTTTGAATCCAAGAGACCAGATAACAATTCCGTTTAACGGGATTCCGAAACAGCAAATGATGAATGTGACCGAGAACATGATATTTTCATAATATTTGGGCATAATTTCGTATTCGTTGAAAACCTCGGTATACTCTTCTGTAGCATTCATGCTTTCCAGGCTGAAATTCAACAAGAGACTTTTATAATGCTCCAATAATCTCTTCATTTAGAATGGAAGTTCCTATTTGAAGAAAAGAGAGCAGACTGGATTAAATAATTCATCAACATCATCATCTGCCCGCTGCCAGCAGTTCAATCTATGTACAAAGAAGTTAGATATGACATAGTCGATTCTTCACATCTAACTTCTTTGTATACAGACTGAAGTACTGGCAGCGAGCAGAGTCAGCCTGCAACTATAAATATTGCAAAGTATAAATAAGAGCAGATGATGAATACGATAGAGTATATGATAGTATAAATAAACGTATTTTTGTGCTCATCTAAATAATTGACAAGTAATCTAAAAAGAAATGTTTGAAATCCATCAAGAGATTTTTTTTAATGCAGCAATAAACTCTGCTTTTCAAATGGAAGTGCTTATTAGCAGAAAAGAGACAAGAATGGATTCAACTCTTCCTCCTTAATGATCATATTGTCATCTCAATCTTCCTTGATAATAATAATAACAGCAATGGATGAAGTGGGCCTCTCCAATAAACAGTAAAATGAGGCATAACTTACAGAAACCTTTACCGGGACAAGTTGTCGCTTGGATCAAGAAGAACCACGCTAGATGTTGGAGTTTCTGGATATCTGGTGCCAAGTAGATTACAAGACTCAGTACTGTTGGCGAAGCAACTGCAGGACGACTAATGGAAAGAATGGATTTTACTGGTCATAAATATACAAAGACAGAAAACAAAGTAATAATATAATGAAGTTAATACCGGAAGAAATAAGTGCCCTTTAGTCCCAAAACATTTGAAGCATCACTTAAAACACCATCGGCATTGACAAAATCACCATCAGTCAATTGCAAAAGGCAGATTTATTTGGGAAATCTTGCACCCCATGACAAGACCTTTAACAGCATCAAACCACCAGATCCGTCTATCCCAGGTCCTTGGGAAGGACTCGATAGGTGGCTAAAAACCCCCAAAAAGTCAGCCTGAACATCTGGCCAATTGACTATAACTATAATTTATTAAACTAGAATGCTAGCTGACTCTCAATGACTGCACAATTCAGAGCAATGAAAAAAAAACACAATAAAATCATTCAAAAGAAATATCTCCCCCTAGTGGGATAGATTCTTCCACTATCCATAAAAAGTGTTGACTTTTTTTAAAATAATCTGGAAGAATCTTAATTTCACTGTTCGGCTTTCAGGATGTGCTTTGGTCAAAGCTTCTTAGCAATGAGGAATCCCTTTCAAGATTTGCACATATTTTCTGCTCAGTTCTTTGCAATGACTCAAGCAGCCCGATTCCAGATGGTTAGGGTACCCCTTAAGGTATTCTAGCCATTTTCTCCCTGCTGAAGGAGACCAGGAGTAATAATAATAATAATAATAATAATAATAATAATAATAATAATAATGACAATGACAATGACAATAATGACAATAATGATAATGGAAATGATAATGATAATGATAATGATAATAAATGTGATAAAGTCCGCAAAGCAAATAACTCCCCTTAGCTTGATGAATATTTGATACTAACAGAAGCTCTCCCTGCCTAAATCTGAAGAGGTCTCATCGATTTCTTTCTGGGGTGAGAATGAATTTTATGTTGCAGTATGTATGTATTTGGG
This sequence comes from Oxyrhabdium leporinum, assembly GCA_032468155.1. Lineage (NCBI taxonomy): Eukaryota > Metazoa > Chordata > Lepidosauria > Squamata > Cyclocoridae > Oxyrhabdium > Oxyrhabdium leporinum. Next base: position 9,677 of record JANHFL010069440.1, read on the forward strand.
GGGGGGGAGAGAATAAAGAAAACGAAATCTAATCTACCGTAGTCAAATCAAGTCTAGTCTAGTCTAATGGAAAGTGATCTAGCAAATGGGCTATGTTAGACTTTCAAAATAGATTTTCTTTTTGCTTCAACCAGAATCTTTGACAACAAAATCTTAATCAGAATAAGAGAAGTTTTGCCAAGTTCTAACTGAAATCCAGGGACTGTGAGTCCTAGTTCCACCTCAGGCATCAAACTTGGCTGGGTGATGTTGTGCCAATCACTCTCTCAATCCAACCTACCTCATGGGATTGTTTTTGTGGGGGGAAAAAATAGGAGGAGTATTAGGTACCTACACCGTCTTGAGTTATTTATAAAACTAACAAAGGCAGGATAAAAACCGAACTAAAGAAATCACATTAAAAGCTGAATAACAAACTGAGAGTGAGATTTTTTTCATGTGGCCAGAGAATTCTGTGGTATTAACTGATACCATCTTAATGGTCCTCCAAATCCTATCCTGAACTAAAGGGAGTGAAAAAGTATTTTGCAAATAACACTTACCATTACTCTAGCGATTCTGTTGGTGGTAGGAAGAATCTCAGAGGACAGAAGCCGTTCTGACAAATGAAGCAATGACAATCAGAACACAGATTTTATCTGACCTAAACCACAAACTTACATAGAAAAAAGAAAAAAGAAAAAGAAAGAAAACCAGAGAACTTGCTTAATAGTCTCTGAATTTTTGCAAGTCGAAATGTTCCCACAGACACAAACACGATTTGCGAAAGAATTGCTGAAATCTGCGAACTTAACTTGAAAGGAACAACCTAAGGAAAAAAACAAAACACAAAAAAAACAACAACCTGGCTGAAAAGCAGCTTAATTTGGATGTGAAATTCGTTTTTATTTAGAAAATATTTTCATTTTCCCAAAGCTAAAGCCATCTGCTCTGCTGAAATCTAAAAGAGATTGTTCAATAGTTTCTGCAGCAAAATTTGCAAGCTTCGTGGACCTTCTCTTAATGTATAATCATTTCGTTTCGTGCGTTCTGGACCTTTTTCAAAATTTGCTGGAACCCACAGTCAGCCCTAGAGGGATGAAGGTGTCTGTGGAAACCAAGCCGTCTGTGTGTGTGTGAGAGAGTGTGTGTGAGTGTGTCTGTCTGTCTGTCAGAGACAAAGAGAGAGGGGAGGGGAGGGGGAGAGGGAGGGAGAGAGAGGGAGATTGGACAACCACTATTCTGAAATGGTGTAAGGTCTCCTGCTCGAGGAGGGGATTGGACTAGAAGACTCTGAGGTCCCTTCCAACTCTGTTATTCTATGCTCTATGTTGAGTGAAGCAGACCATCATATGAAGGTGGAGCTTGATTTACGTGAGGAATGTTAGCAGTTCCAGCAATTGTGTTTTCTTAATTTGGGTGTTGCAGTTGAGGCTGTAGTTTTCCTTCTGCTAATTGCCCACCCATTGTTCTTTCAAATGGAAATGGAAAAAGACAGAAACGAAGGACACATCTCTTCTTGTACATTACAGAGTTTCTCCTTCAAAATCTTGTGGGAATCAGACGTTGCCACAACTCTGTTACGAGAAGGGAAGTGATTTATTTATATTTCAAGATAGCATCCTATTTTGGTTGACACAGTCAATGACTTCATTATTTACTCAGAAATAAGAAAGTCATTTCTAAATGAACTACCATTGAGTTCGAGGTCTTTGAAGATGGAGGTTAGACAAGATAGCAGTCTTCAACTTGAAGGCTTCAGAAGGAAGAGGAAGAGGATTTGTCTGGATGGTTTTGGAAGTCTTTCCTGGATTGAAGACTGGCATAGAAGACCTCAAGTTCCCTTATGAACCCTTTGATGATAGAATTCCAAGGTTTTATGGGATTCAGGTAGCTTGGGAGTGACGGACAGCAAGTCAGAACTTCACAAATATTATGTACATGTGCATTCATGAAAATGGAAAAAATAAAATCTATTGCTAGAACAATATGGGGACTTTTTCATGGACTCTTTCATGGAATTTGCCATTCTGGAAAGGCACATGGAACCCCATAGTATGCAACCTCACAACTGCTGTCTTCAGAGGTTTCCTGCCCCAAATCATTCATATTATTCTTTAGGCAAGAAGAAGACATCATCAATACAAGATAAAAGTGGGATGGAGATGAAGAAGAGGGGAAGAGTGAAAGGAGCAAACTTTTGTCTGTGTGGGCTTCTTTTTAAGGATTGTTATAGCCCCCCTTTTCATTCCCCCCCTCCATTAGAAGACCACGTATATGCTATTCCAAAGTGATATCAGCATGATGGGTTTGGACTAATCTTCTAGAACAGGGGTGTCAAACCCGTGTCATCATATCGCCGTCACGTGATGTATCACAACTTTTTTCCCCTTCGTTAAACCAAGGGTGGGTGTGGCCAGCATGTGACGCATCCAGGCCACAGGCCGTGAGTTGGACACCCCTCTTCCAGAAGATCTTGGTTTTTTGATTGAAGATACTCAAAAGCATAGTCACTCAAAAAGAATAACAGATGGAAGGGGCCTTGAAGGTCTTCCACATCCCAGTGAGTTATTGAGACTTCCTTGGCAGCAGCTGAGAGATGTTCTCAAGGGCTCCTGTCCAAGTTTGGTCTATACTAAAGTTCAACCAGGAATTCTCACCGCTATTTCTAAATATTGTTCCTTGGACAAACTGTTTTAGCATCCAGTTGACAGTCAGGGAGAAGTTGTGTGAAGCTAACTTGTCAGAACGTTTATGGTTCAATGAGTCATTCACAACCTCAGATTCACAAATTTTCTTACCAACTTCACGATTCACTTAACAATTGTGGCCAAAAAGGTTGTAAAATTGGGCATGGCTCACTTAACAACCATCTCGCTTAGAAACAGAAATTTTGGTCCCAATTGCGGTTAAGTGGAGGGCCACCCATAATCAAAGTTAAAAAAATGTACGAATGGACTGTAAAACCGCTCATCTTTTCAGCTTTGACTGTCCTTATTTATGACATGTGAAACATCAACCCACCACAACTTCTTGACTTCCATGACATTCGTGCTCTCTGTAGTAGCTACTGTGATATTTACTGTGAAGCAATAGATATTGAAATGTATGCAGGACACTATCAATTATTGCCATTAAAACGCCAAACCGCTAACATCTTATGCGAACTCGGAAAAAGGGAGCAGTGCCATCGGTACAGCCAGCATGTCATGTGAGCCAAGCCGATGTTGGGATGATGTTGTGCTGTGCATCTCCGCATTTGGGTCATCCGGCATCATGCCGGGACTTTTGCCTTCGCATGAAATGAGCAGCGAGCGATGAAGGGAAGTCAAAACACTGGCCATTTAGATTAGATTAAATTAACAGAGTTGAAAGGGACCTTGGAGGTCTTCTAGTCCAAACCCCCACCCACCCGC
>JANHFL010069666.1:0-13064 GCA_032468155.1 Oxyrhabdium leporinum
ATTTCTGTAAGCATTTGTACCCAGACGACACACCGTGTAATAGAGGATTTTGTGTGAAAATAAAATAAAACTTATTTATAACTGCTTCTTCAATGGTGGGCTGACTGGTTAGCTGTTGTATTCCATTCCCAGGGCTTGAGATCATCACCTTGAGATGGTATTTCTGGAAGGCACAACTTTCCCTCTCCCTCCCGCCATGTTCATGGCAGGCTGGCATCTAGCAAATGTGAAGCTCAGAGTATGATGGCAGTTCTGACATATGCGCATCGAGGTACTATTTTCAATGTTGTTAACCTGTCAGTCAATGTAATTTGTACTTTTTAAACTGTTGAACATACACTGTGTGCACAATTATTAGGCAAGTGAGTATTTTGACCATATTTTCATTTTGATGCATATTTTCCACCTCTAAGCTGTATAAACATGAATGCTTAGTGGATATAAGAATATAAAGTGATGTGTATTTGTGTAATGAGAAGGAGTGTGGCCTAAGAAGATCAACACCCTATATCAAGGTGTGCAGCTTCTTTTCCTCAGACAAAATGGGCCAAAAAAAAGATTTAACTGACTCTGAAAAGTCAAAAATGGTAAAAAGTCTTTCAGAGGGATGCAGCACTCTTGAAATTGCTAAGCTATTGGGGCATCAAATGTTTTGTTGCAAATAGTCAACAGAGTCACAAGAAATGTGTGGGTTTTTTTAAAAGAAGCACATTAACTGCCAAAGATTTGAGAAGAATCAAATGTGAATCTACCAGGAACCCATTATCTTCCAGTGCTGTCATATTCCAAAACTGCAACCTATCTGGAGTGCACAGAAGTACAAGGAGTTCAGTGGTCAGAGACATGGCCAAGGTAAGGAAGGCTGAAACCCCACCACTGCTGAACAAGACACATAAATTGAAACGGCAAGGCTGGGCCAAGAAATATCTGACAACAGATTTTTCAAAGGTTTTATGGACTGATGAGATGACAGTGAATCTTGATGGATCAGTTGGATGGGCCCGTGTCTGGATCAGTAACGGGCACAGAGCTCCACTTCGACTCAGATGCCAGCAAGGTGCAGATGGGGTACTGGTATTGGCTGGTATTATTAAAGATGAGCTAGTTGGATGTTTTTTGGTTGAAGATAAGACTCAAAATCAACTCCAAAACCCACTGCCTGTTTTTAGAAGACACTGTCTTCAAGCAGTGGTACAGGAAAAAGTCTGCATCTTTCAAGAAGACCATGATTTTTATGCAGGACAATGCTCCATCGCATGCATCAAAGTACTGGCTGCGTGGCTAGCCAGTAAATGTCTTACAGATGAAAGGATAATGGCATGGCTCCCTTTCTCACCTAACCTAAATCCTATTGAGAACTTGTGGGTCTTTCTTAAATGGGAATTTTACAGTGAAGGAAAACAGTACACCTTTCTGAACAGTGTCTGGGAGGCTGTGGTTGCTGTTGCACAAAAAATTGATCATCAACAGATCAATAAACTGATAGACTCCATGAATCACTGTTATTACTATTATTACTGTTGTTATTACTATTATCACTGTTATTGAAAAAAAGGGTGGCTATATTGGTTACTGATGTTTTGTTTTTTTTGAAATGTTAGAAATGTTTATTTGTACATTTTGAGTTGTTTGTTTATTATTCTCACTTTAACAATTGCAAATAAATGAGATGGGCAAATTTTCATTTTTCATTTAGTTGCATAATAATTCTGCACACTAATAGTTGCCCAATAATTGTGCACACATAGATAGTCTCCTAAGAAAGTCAAAAGCTCACTTTTACTTTCTTAAATTTTCAGGTTTGAGGTTTATTAACATTTTGGATTGATCAAGAGCACTGTAGTTGTTCAGTAATGAAATTAATTCTCCAAAATACAACTTGCCTAATAATTGTGCACAGAGTGTATGATAATCTCAGTTTCTATACCACTCTAACTGCTGTTTATTTTTTTTCATAATCTAAAACAATAAACTTGGTTTATGCATGTGAATCCTACCACATGTTAAAATTTGAACCATGATTTGACAGTTTAATTATTCAAAACTTAATTCTTCTATTGTGTATTCTCTATTAGGGAGGCAAGTGGCTCAGCAGTGGAGACGCTGGGCTTGTTGATTGGAAAGTCAGCAGCCCAGGTTCGAGACCCGAGCTCCACACAATGGGGTGAGCTTCCATCCTCATCCCCATTCCTGCCAGCCTAGCAGTTCAAAAACATGCAAATGCGATGTCAACTGCTCATCTTCGCTTTCTTTGAAACTCGCTAGCAACTGCCATAACCAGGGGGGAGGGAGCATCTGGGAGGGGAAGTGTGCTGGAGGTGTGAAGGAATGCTGTGGGGAAATTGGGGAGTATGGGCATTAAAAGGAACCAGAGGTGTAAAACCGAGCCATGTGCCAAGCTTCAAGGATGCCAGACCTGGAAAAGGAATTTACACCAGTATCTGAGGCACCAAGTTCAGAAAACATCAGAACGAAACCTGTTTGAATTGCTCTCCTGGAGGATGGGTTTTTGACATTGGGGATTGCTTTCAATATATGATTTTCACGCAGTTTTTCCTCAGAGGTTGGCTCATCCATGCTGTACTCAGCATCTCTAGTAAAAGTACCTTTTCTCTAAACCCTATGGAGTCAAGGGTCATTCTTTCTAGGGAGTAGCTGGGGCCAGTCTGACATGTAAGTAGATAAATAGGTACCACTTTGGTGTGAAAGTAACAGTGCAGCTGTCATCCATCCCACTTGGTTTAATTAGCAAAGAAAGACTCCTAGTTCATTTCCTTTTCCAAGAGTACGTTTTACTGAGAACAAAGCAGTTACCGATTAGAGCAGGCAGAATCTGTTGGCTTGGTGCAAAAGCGATGCAATTAACTTTCTCTTTTCCCCAGCCATTCCCCTGTTATTGATCAATGTCCAATTAACAGTTCTCAAGTTGTTTTGGAAACGGATTCTGCATTTGTGCTTTTTCCATCTCCATATTCCTTTGGCTGACCTTGTGCTTGATTGGTGCTCCTCATAGCCAGGGCCGTCTCTGCTTCAAACCCAACCTCCACCCTAACTACCCACATTCCAATCTCTCCCTCTCCTGCCATTGCTGATATCAGACTGGCAAGATGCAATGTGAAGCCATGATATCTCACAGCCTTGATTGGTCTGAGGGTGATGGGAGGAGCTTAACCCCTGGGCAGTACCAATTACCTTCAGGAACTCCTGCCAAAAACTAGAAGTAAACTGGACACCACAGTCTCACATAATGCACTCAGGTGCTCCATGCAGATGGTAGATGTATTGAACAAACATCTTCACCAGGTTTTGAGGAAACGGAATTTTGGGACAGGCCAAATCACTGTATTTTCAATGCTGTCAGGTAACTCTACAATAAAATCATAGAAATCTTCTATTAAGGGGCAGTCAGGCTGGCTATAGGTTGCAACAGACCTAGGGTTTTCCTCAGACGCCTTTTCACTGAGGCGCACACCGGGCAACTAGCCATATAATGTTCAATGTCCTTTTTCATGTATATCCCCCAAAATTGCAGCTTCACCAGATGGAGAATCTTCACAAAACCAAAATGCCTTGAAGTTCTGATACTGTGACTTCGTTGAAGAACCAGGGCCCACTTAAGAGGTTGACAGGATTTGGGCTTGGAGCCCCCTTTTGTCTTTAACAGATTCATAATCAGCAATGCAATCTGGGCAAAAGCAAGGATGAATTGCCTATAGAAGTTTGCGAATCCAAGGAAGCTTTGCAGTTGCTTCCTTGTGCAGGGAGCCTCCCACCCCAGGACCATGCATACTTTTTCTGGGTCCATTTCTACATCTTCCTGGGAGATCCAATATTGTAAATTATTAGACAGCTCTGCTGGTGGTTGAAAAGAGTTCAACCCAAAAATGAACTCCGCAATATTTGAACCACTCTATGGTCAGTAGTTTTTGAGTGGCTCAAAGTCCAGGAAGCATTCCAAGGATCACTAGCTAAAACCAGGCCAGCGATCAGTTGTTTAAGTGAGAAAGAGGAAAACTTGCCTAAGTCAATCTTTAACATTAAAAGTAGGAAGAGAAGGGAGGGATAGAATTAGTTTAATGTGTGTTAAGCTTCTATCATAATCTCCACGCATGCTCAAAAGAGGCGGAGCTGACATCACAGAGAAACGGTGTGGTTTTCACAGGGCTCTGTGAAATCCTGCCGAATTCTGCTCTCCAGGAGGCCCTAAGGGGCCAAAGTCACCTCGGAGGGGTGATGAAGATAGAGGGGACACTCCATTGATCACAAGGAGACTGCAATCTCTTTCGATCCAGAGAAGCCACTGAAACTGGCGGGAGAAAAAGACAGCCATTAAGGCTAGACCGAGGCTGTGACAGCTCAACTGAAGAAGCAAAGAAGAGACAATTTAACAACAGTATGGCTGAACTGGATGAGATTTTTCCAACTTCTGTTGAGGAATTTACCTTGAAACAACATTTAGTGAAAGTGGGAGTCAAGAGAAGAGGAGGTGGAGTGTTCTCCCACTCCTCAAGGATAGCAGCAATTAAAACTGTGAGCTGCTGACAGATCCAGAAAAGAGAGAAGAGAATTGCTTGAGAGAATAAACTTTAAAGCTAGAGGAAAACTGGACTGGTTGTGTTAGCAACTTTAACTGAGATAAAAAAATACTAGAATACACTCAAATGAAGCTCACTTTTGGAACTTTTTTAAAAAAAAAGAAAGAAAAGATCTAAAATAGAAACAGAGAAATAAAGAATGGGTGACATCTTCTGGTGGGTAAAGATGCCAGGAAAGTGAAAGTGAAAAGTGAATTGGCCTTGACTGTCTATTGCTGATAAAATTGTTATTGTTACAAAGAACACCTGCAAATTGTTTACTTTGGACATTTGGAAACAGACAGTGAATATCTTGAAACTTTTTGAGCACTGTAACTCTCTGAATCTTAGTGGATTATAAATATACTGAGCAGTTTGAAGTTGGAAAATAGCATGGATTTATCCTGAGACTAAGTGGATGGCTCTTTGATTTGCAAGGTACTGTGGTTTACAAAACATTGGAGAGCTGGTGGGCCTCTGGATTACAAATATTATTTGTCAAAAGAAGAAGAAACAGCAGCTGTTTTTAAAGAAACTCTTTGGATTAATTTACAGACTGATTCTGTGGATTATGATAGTAAAGAACTGTGAAATTGACTGGCAATTGGAAAAAAGAAAAATGAAAAGGACTTTTTGGTGAATTTCTTTGGGTAATATCTTAAAAGTGGGAAGAGGAACTAGCTGGAGATTTTGGATTATTTTGTTATTATTTTGAATTATTGTTGTTTATCCTTTTTAAATTTACTAATACAGTTTAAAATGACAAGTACTCAAAATCTAACTAAAATGGGGAGGGGGGGAATACATCTGCACCATCAGCATCAGCATCCAGGGCCATCAAGTCAAAGATCAATAGATAGTCTGATTCAACAAGAGAAAATGAATACAATTCAAATAGAGATGTAGTCAATGTTTCAATCACTACAACAGTCATTGGCAAGAAACCATAATGAGATGAAAAATAAGATGGGAGAGATGAAGGAAAAAATACAAAATATGGATGAAAAAGTAGGGAATTTTCAGCAGATAGTCAAAAATGAACAAAAGTTTAAGGTAATAGAAATCAGAACAAGCAGAGGAAAAAAAGTGGATGAGATGAACCAAAGACTGACCTAGTCAAGGAGTTAGAGGGAACAATAATAGCTTTAGAAATGGAGAAGGCTGAATATTTCCTGAGATTCCAGAATATTGATGAAGAAAAGGGGGGAAGATCTTGCTGATATGAAGGCAAAATTGTTGGCAAATGCCTTGGAAATAATCATAATTATTAATTATGTCTGCAAAATGTAGCCAGGAATGAATTTACTCCTGCTATGTGCTTTATCAGTAGTTTGAATAGAAAGGGGAAAAGCAAATAGAATGCTGTTTTGCACTGTTCATTGGAATCCACAGGCATCTGTTGTTCTTAAACTGAGCATTACTCAGGCAGCCTATGGTGAAGATATAAAGCAGGGCATCATCAGCATCAGCATACTGATGACATCTCACCCCACATCACTGGATGACCTCACCCAGGGCTTCATATAAGTGTTAAAGAGAAGACAATACAGAGCCGTGAGGCACTTGCAAAGGAGAAGCTGCTAGCTAGATCTCCTTCCTCCATGAACACTAACCGGAACGAACCTGGAGGAAGAAAGAGAACCAACAAAACACCATACTGCCTACCCTCAAATCCCAGAGCCCAGTCCTAATATATAATTTATTTAAAACATTTATATTGCCCCCATCTTATAACCAACTATTACCAGTTCCCAATTATTATGGCTTGTCACACAGTCAGCCAGATGTTTAGACTGGATTTGGCATTTTTATCTACTCATCCAATCCTTCCCAAGGACCTGGGATAGGCAGATGTGGATGTCTGATGATATTAGAGGTATCGACACAGGATGTAAGCTGGTCCAAGTAAAGCTACCTTTTGCAATTGATTGGTGATGAATTTCTCAATGCGAATGGTGTTCAAGTGGTGCTCCAATTGTTTTGAATTTGCACCCAAGGGGCCTACTACTATTGGTACTACCTTTGCTTTCCTTTGCCACAGTCATTCTATCTCTAATTGCATTTTGTATTTTGTTATCTTCTCCATTCCTTCTCTTCTATTCTGCTATCTCCAGGTATTGCCACATCCATTATCCAAACATTCTTGTCTTTCTTATTAATTGTTAAGTCTGGCATGCTTCTTCATTTTCTATGAATTTCTCTATTTTATGCTTCCACCAGTTCTTGCTTGCAGGCAAATAGTATTTCTTCCAATGCACCATTGTTGCTACTTTGTCATGCCATTGTTTGTAATCAGTCTATGTGACCTTGCAGCAGCCAACCAAGTGGCCCACTGTTTCTTCAGCTTCTTTGCAGAGGCAGCATTTGCTATCTATTATTGCTTTCTCAATTCTGGCTTTGTATGCGTTTGTTCTTAAGGCTTGGTCGTGTACAGGCAAAATTAGCCCCTCTGTCTCTTTCTTCAATTTTTCTCCTCTTAACCATTGCCAGGTCTTATTATTTGTTTTCCCTGTTATTGTTTTTACTGGCCATGTAATGCTTTGTCTTCCCATATCTCCTTTCTGTTTTTCATTAGGTCCATCTTGTAGGCTTCTTGTTATGGTTTGTTGCACAGTCATCCAGTCAAACTGGATTTGGCATTTTTGTTTATCTATTGAGTCCTTTCCAAGGACCTGGGATAAGGCAGATCTGAATGTTTGATGCTGTTAGAGATATTGTCACAGGTTGATGATATGATGGTGATTTAAATTTGTTTGTCACCATCCCTACAAAGATTACGCTTCCCAATCAAAAGTAAAAACATAAAAACATAATAAAACTAAATACATTAAAATATTAAAAACACTAATACCTGGCAAGATAGTCTCAGCATTTGGAAAAAAAGTCACGTCTCAAAACTTTATTGAAAGGGTAGGAGGGTAGAGGCCAGATGAACTTCAGAGTGCTCCACAGGGCAGGGCCTGCCACAAAAAAGGCACACTTTCTAGCTCCTATCAGATTACAATATTTAGGGGAAGGAATTAGGAGCATGCCCACCCCATCTAACTGGTAGGACAGGTAGATGTTCTCAGGGAAAGGTGTTCCTGCAGATAATCTGGCCCTATGCTTTTAAAGGTGATGACCTTTAATTGCACCCAGAAAGAAACTAGGCCAGTGCAGCTCATGCAAGAGATGTTATTGTAGATGACCAAGTTGACCCCGAAGGCAGAATAAACACATCATCAGTTTGGAGTCGCTATGCCCCCATAAAAGACCTAAATCCAGACCCCTTGAAGTCTTTTCACTCTTATCTGGCACCAATTTACCTTGATCATTAATAGATCACATTCTTGTGTATAGATAGCATGAAATAAATTCGTAGTGCTTTTGAACTCTATTCTGCCTCCTGATTTGTTATGCCTGGGAGGTACATTGGCACATCCAATACTGACTGTGCTGCTGCATTCTGTACCAGTTGAAGTTTCCAGATGGTCTTTAAGGACAGCCCCATGTAGAGGGCATTTCAGTAATCCAAATCGGGGGTGATAAAGCATGAGTGACCATGAACAAGGCTTCACAGTGCAGGAATGGGCACAATTGACACACTTGACAAATCTATGCAAAGCCCCCCCCAGCCACAGCTGTCACTTGCTCCTCAGGCAAAAGCTTGAATCCAGGATGACCCCCAAATTATGCACCAACTCAGGCCAGGGAAGTGCCACCCCATCCAGAGTTGAAATTGAAGTAGCATTTGGGTTGGGGGGACGGGACAAAAACCTTTATCCGCCTTGCCAGAGTTGAGCTTAAATTAGATTTTCCTCATATAGACCCGTACAGACTCCAGGCACTTGGCCAGCATTGCCACAGCATCACGTGTTTCACTACAGATGGAGATATATAATTGGGTATCATCAGATACTGATGATACCAAACCCCATACCAAGGGATGACCTCCCCTAGCAATTTTATGTAGATGCCATATTACTATTAGCTTTCATATATCTTCTGCCTTGAAGAAGTATTTTGCAAACTAGATTGGGCAAAAGATGGAACAAAAATCAACGGTGCCTATTTAAATCACTTAAGATTTGCAGATGATGTTGTTCTCTTCTCACAAGACCCAGAAGAGATAGAAAGACACATACAAAAACCGTACAAAGCAGGAGAACCATTTGAAGACAACCAAAAGAGCCAGGTCATGTTTAATAAATTCAACAAAGAAAGAAAAAATTATATCTGGAGAAGAACTAGACATAGTAGACCACTACATATACCTTGGTCAACAGATCTCAATGGAAAGTGATGCAATAAAGGAAATTGAACAACGTGTTAAATGAGGTTGGCAGGCAATTTTCAACAACAACCTCCCCCTATGCCTGAAGATAAAAGTTTGCAATCAGTGTATGCTACTTGTTCTAACACAGGGGTTGGCAACCTTAAACACTCAAAAAGCCGCAAAGGTCCTAACTGGAAGCCCCCCGTTCAATTCTGGAGCCGACCGGAAGTCCGGTTCCCCCACCATAGTCTCCTCCTAGCGCAGCATCCTTTTTCCTCTGCCAACCGGAAGTCTGGTTCCCCCACCATAGAGTCTCCTCCTAGTGTGCTGTCCTTTTTCCTCTACCTGTCCTAATCAAAAGCCATATCAATTGTGGAGCTGACCGGTGACAGGGAGCCATAGCAGATGGATGAAAGAGCCACATGCGGCCCTGGAGCCACGGGTTGCCGACCCGTTATAACGTATGCCAGTGAAACATGGGCACTAACCTCACAATTGATACAAAAGCTACGAATGGTACAAAGAGCCATGGAAAGATACACGCTTGGTATCACAATACAAGATAGAAAGACGTGTACATGGATTAGAGAACAACCAAAGTATACATATGGTATCATCAAGAGAGTAAAAGAATTGAAATGGAAATGGTTGGTCATATAGCAAGAAAAACTGACGTCAGGTGGACCAAGGCATAGAATGGATTCCACTCAATAAAAAACGTCCACAAAAGAGACAAGATTGATCGATGACATCAGCAAGTATTGTGAGCCCAACTGGCAAAAGAAAGCTCAGGACTGTACGGGCTGGAAACATGCAGAAGAGGCCTTCATCCTCCAGTGGATAGACAAAAACTAGAATGAAACTAAAATTTCTCTATTCATTTCCCCATCTTTAGAGTAAAGATAGCAATAGCAATAGCACTTACACTTATATACCACCCCATAGTGCTTTACAGCACTCTCTGGGCAGTTTATCCTGTCAGCATATTGCCCCAGAAATCTGGGCCCTCATACAACCCCACCCCCCATACTTCAAGCAGCCTCTGGCTGCAAATAGTCCAGCCCAGCGCTGTGTACACAAAGGCTGCACAGCAATAAATCCAGCAGGGCAAATCAAGGAGTTCAGGAAGCAAAGGATCCAGATAATTAGTCCAGAAAGCCGGAAATAATGCAAGGACTCTTGGAAAGTTCAAACATCGGCACTCAGCACTTCAGGAACTCAGCATTTATTCCTGACAAATGCCGCTCCCCACAGCGTCTCCTTAAGCCTTATTCCCCAACTGTGCCTTGTGAAAATGGGTGGGGCACTCTTCTCCCAAGAAGCCTGCTCAGTCTGCGCTGTTCTTGCCTTCTCTCCATTCTCTGTGCTCTTGGATCAGGAGGGGGTCCTTGCTCATCACCTGAGCTCTGTCTCTCATGTTTATCCTGCCCGTTCCTCCCTGTCTACAAGCTGTTCTAATCCTGAAATGCCCTGGCCTGACTGGCCCTTCCCTTCCCTATTTTCCTCCGAAGCCAATAAAGCCGCCCCCTCAATCTCTGTCAGCTCAGGTTTCAGCTCATCTTCCCCCACAGATTCAGGCTCTGATGGGGGCATGACACCATGGCTCCTACCAAAATATTCAGTCATCTTCTTGCTGTGTGGGGTTTTTTTGTGCCATTTGTAGATAATTTGTAACTCTTCACTCCAGTTTCCTTGTCTAATGTTACTATCTTGGTCTCTGATACATTAATTTTCATATCCATACTCCTTGTTGCATATTACAATCTAATATATGCTACAAATCATTTGGATTCTCAGGTATCATCTACACACAAAAGTACATATTCAGTCACATTCCCAATCAACAAGCATTTCTCACACATTTATCTAAAATCACACTGAACTAGAATGGGACCTTCAGGCTCCCACTCTTGGCCACACCGCCTTCACCTCTAACCTCAGCCCACTTACAGCCAGCTTTCCTCCTCCACTGGCCCTCCCCTGGACATTCTCCTTGGCAAATGGGCCTCTGCCCCTCCACCCCATGCCCTTTGGCACAGCGCATTCATCTAGACACCATTTGTCCTGGGCCTTTGGCTGCACAGGACAGTTAGCTGCCAGCCAATCTGGTGGCAGGCCAGAAGTCATGGTGTTGCAGGGGCAGCAATAGGTGATCTAAAGGGCTCTGTGGTTATGGTGGGGGACGCAGAACGGTGGTGACGCGGCTTCTGGGGCAGAGGGGCATGGCAGCCGAACTGTCTGTTTGGTGTCAGGCAGGCAGGAGCAGGTGTGGGGTGGGGGGAGCAGCAGCCCAACTGCCCATTTGTCAGGCATGTAGGATCAGGTTTGGCGTCGGGGAGGGGGGGGGGAAACGGCAGCCCAACTGCCTGTCTGGTATCAGGAAGGCAGGATCAGGTGTAGGGTGTGAGGGGAGCAGCAGCCTAACTGCCCGTTTGGTGTCAGGCAGGCAGGATCAGGTGTGTGTGGGGGGGAAGTCCAACAGCCCATTTGGTGTCAGGAAGGCAGGATCAGGTGTGGGGTAGCATGGGGCAGTAGGCCAGAGTCCATGAACTGAGGGAATGGAGGGTAGAAAAAAAGGAAGTGTCTGCAGGGTTTTTTTTTAAGGCTGTCAGAGGCTCCATCTCGGCAGAACCCCAGTCTGGTTTCAGTCCCCCTTCCTCCTAGTGCCTATTGGGTTCGAAGGAAGGAAGGGAGGGAGGAAGAGAGGGAGGGACGGAGGGAAGATAGAGATAAAACCAGCTTTCATTCATCTATTTGATAATTGTGTGCAATGGCATGCAAGTAATCAATAGGTTTTTGGTTGCCATATTCACCGACAATCCGGGCAATCCATTGGTCTGCATTGCAGTATTTCTTCAGTTTCATTGGAGGACCATGTCCTGATAAGAGTTATTCATAAAATGCATCCCTGCCTTGTTGAACCTTGCATAGGCCATCTATAAATTTCCAAATGGTTGGATAACACATGTCCAATTGCGCTAGGAGCCTTCAATGAGATGCTTCAATCCTCTGCCGTCTGTGCTCGCTGGAAAAGATTCCACATGGCTGTTGGGAACAAGGGTGGCTATCTTCGTTCCCCACTACTTTCTGGATGATCTACATAGGTATCCTCAAACCAGTGCAGGAGGCAGAGCAGCGGTCACAGAAGATAACTTTCCAGAGCAGTATTCATTCAAGTCTGGAACAGATATGAAAGTGAAGGCCACAACCATTTTTGCCCTCACAGGGAACTTAGCATCTGTATTGTACTCATATGCAGTTCCATCTCTAACCAAATGCCTCCTCATATTTTGTGCTAGATGAAAAAAACACCCTTTCAAAGCCACTGCCGGGAAGCATTCCCTGATGGCATTTATGGCAGCCAATTCAAAATCACACTGTGTGAGGCATCAGGTTTTTAACAAACTCAAACAGCCTTTCATATGTAGCATGTTCATTGTTTGGTAGAAGCGCATACAACACAAGATGCACTCCCTCATACTTCTTCGCTAGGATGACATACACCTGTGCAAAGAGTTTTGGAACTATGGCAAAAGTCCCATTTATATACCAGTTGTCAGATGACTGCAAGATGTTCGACCAAGTCCTTCTGCCAAATATTAGGATCCTCCTTGACCCCTCTCCAAACTCTCCTAGTAGGAAAGGCTCTTGTAAGCCAGGAGGTGGTGAATATGTCTTGTATTCCTCAGGTAAAATGAGATAATCAAGGCTTACCGGGTCTGAGGGTGATGCCCGTATTTCGTTCCTTTTTCTGTGGATGTTTTTTCACAATGCTGGGGTTGCTGGTAATGTAGAGTAGACCAACGAGCTCATGTTAACCAGATATATATTAATAACTTCGGATGTGCCTCCCACTGTCTCTTCTGCCCGCCATGTTATGCTGCTCAGGAAATGTGCCACTTGCACACACTCTGCTGATGGAGGGTGCAGATGCTCATTTGATTCTTTTTATTACTTCTCCGAGTTTTGTGTGAATTCTGGCACTGCATCTATCATGCTGCTCACAGTGCCAAAAAGTAAGGCAAGAATCAACTACACTCAGCTTATCAAATACATAGAGGTACCCATTAGAAACAAACTTTTCTCTTCCTCTCTTGCTTGCTACAGTTACATCTATCTCGCAGACAGAAGTGGACCGCTGCGCTACAAAGGAGGCCAGCGTGAGGGAACTACAAGGAGCAGGGGAAAAGGAAAAGCCCCCTTCCCTCACGCCGGCCGCTCCGTTGCCCGTTTCG
>JANHFL010069958.1:0-13053 GCA_032468155.1 Oxyrhabdium leporinum
TTAAGAGAGACTGGTATAGATCTATTTCGAGCTTTTTTGCTCTCGTCAGCCAGACATACTCTTATAGGATTTGAACCAGGGTTGCCTGCACTGCAGGCTGTTATCTTAACCACTAAGCCTATATATATATATATATATAGTGCTGTGTGTATTTATATGTACTCAGCTTACAAATACAGATATACAGATATATAAACACACATATATACACATGCACACATATACATGTGTATATATGTATGTATATATGTATGTGCATCTGTACATATGTGTATATATGTATGTGTGTATAAAATGTACAGGTAATCTTCAGCATATTATATATGCATATGTATATAGATACAGATATATTTTCCTTTCTATATTTTCAGATGAGAATTGCATCACAACACAAC
The DNA here is from genome assembly GCA_032468155.1 of Oxyrhabdium leporinum. Classification (NCBI taxonomy): domain Eukaryota; kingdom Metazoa; phylum Chordata; class Lepidosauria; order Squamata; family Cyclocoridae; genus Oxyrhabdium; species Oxyrhabdium leporinum. Next base: position 396 of record JANHFL010069958.1, read on the forward strand.
TTACCTTTCCCAGGTTCTCCAGTATATTGGAAAATGCTGCAAGTTTAGAAGAAGGCCAAATTCTGGATATATATATATATATACCCTAAGCCACTCATTCAAAGTATAAGCCATAAGAAGCCAAGTCTTCTTGAGTTGAGCCTCCGAGCAATTTGGAAGGAAGTTTTATCTGGTTCCGTGAACATCTCTCTCTCTCTCTTCCGGAGATCCAGTTTGCAGAAAGACGCTTGATCGTATCTTCTCAACTCTTAATGCCTTCTTCAACCTGCAAGGAGCAGAAATTGAAAAAAGAGAGACACACACACACACACACACACACACACACATCCTACTCATCTAGGAAGTTTCATTTTCAAACAAGGGTTCTTTCAGCCGAGCTACGGTGGGAGGAAACTGTTTGTACCTATCCGGTTGAAAAACCTGACCCACAATTTTGCCGTCTATTGTACCAGTTCCTTCTAAAACCATAAGGCATCAGAGCTGAAGCTGCATATCAATCATCCGGTCAATTCTTCTACGTGTTGTGCCACTGGTAAAAGTTTCCAAACTCTGTGCCAAGGAAAACTGGCACGCCTGCAGCGAGGACCAAAACATGCAAAGAGAGATGATATCCTTGTCTTTTATCTTTTCAATTCATTTTCCTTCATCCTGATGTTTACAGTTCTCTCCCTCCAAGCCTGGCCACATCTATTCTTCTAAGTGCATTGGCTTGAGTTACTTATAAATTAATAAAGGTGGGATAAACATCTGGTATATAAATCAGTTAAGTGAGACCCGGATCCAAGAACCCTAGTTTTGTAGGCCCCAAAAATGATGTCACAACGAACTCAAATGTGATTATTCACAAAGAACATGACCGTATCACGAGCCATCTAGCACCAGAGTTTAGTTTAGTTTTCCAAAGTTTAGTTTAGTGGTGAAGGCCCAGGCTAGAAACTGGGAGACTGTGAGTTCTAGTCCCACGTCAGGCATGAAAGCTGGCGAGGCGACTTCGGGCCAATCAACAAGAGATGGTAAATTCTAGTCTCTTAGACCTTAGGTATGAAAGCCAGCTGGGTGACTTTGAGCTATCACCAGGCAATTGGGAGTTCTAGTCCCGACTTGGGCGTGAAATCCGGCTGAGTGAACTTGGGCCATTTTCTCTCTCTCAGCCCTACCCACCTCACAGGGTTGTTGTTATGCCTTCTCAGCAGGCTCCATCATTTAGGCCATCCATTTTTCTATCAAACCATTCCACCTTTCTGCATATAGAAATCTCACTGCTGTTATCATATATAAAAACAAAGTTCAGGGATTTTTTTTCTCTCCAAACTTTTTGTCAATCAGTCCCAAAAACCATCTCTGGCTACAGTGGTATCTTTAAAACCTTGTAAATTAATGTATGTATTTGAATCCATTTATTTTTTTTAAAGCTTTTTTACATAGGCACCAAGAGTGATTAAAAAGCCCCCTCTTGTTCACATTTCCAGCATAAATATTTATTTATTTTTACATTTATATACCGCCCCATATGAAGTACCTTCATACACTTCAGACCATTTTTCCAGCGTCAAAAAACAACAATTCATCATTTTATAAAAAAATTAAGACTATAAAGTGGTTGGTTTCCCCACTCTTAACTCAGAGATGTCAAATGTGTCTTTTAATAAGGTACATTAAAAACAAGTCAAAATTTCACTTGCAATGCCATAGCTGCCATTTTGACTTTTCTGACCTACGTTGACAAAATTCGTTGATTTATCCGCCTTTGGCCAAATGCACAGGCAGTATTATCGATGCATGGGGTAGGCATACTTTATAGCACAATTATTATTTGAAGATAGTGAGTTTATCATTACATCACAGGATTTATTTAAAGGAACTTGCACTCAAGTGCAACTGGGCACAGAAGAGAACAAAATTTGCATAAAATACAATTTGCATACAGTGAAAACTGGACAGTCGCCGGCGTTGTTAAAGCAAGATAATTTGGTCAGCAGCGAATAGCTCCCTTGCCATCACCATCCTCTCAGATTTTGCGTTGCAAATTGCAGAGTTTCTCCTCCAAAGGGAGAGAGGGGAACGCACTTGCAACTGCAACTCTCAGCAAAATCCAGCAGACCATCGTTTTGACTCGAGAAGCTTTTCCAGAAAAATCGGGGCAAAATTCGGGCTATTTTTCCTTTTCTTTTTTTTTTTTTGCATGCAACCCCACCCAACGGTTTAAAAAGCTCCAATTTAGAATTTGCAACTTCTTCTTCGCTCTTAATTGCGAGATTCGAAAAATATGGCCCGGGCTGGAATATTCCAAATCGAAACTGAGGTCGTGTGGGGGGGGGGAGAACAGCTTGCAAGTCAAACCTTCAGCTCATGAAATTAAATATGCTACAAGGTTGGAACGATTTACAATCCGTGTTTATTATAGCAGTCAGGAGATTCGGCTGGAGATGTCCCTTCAAGATATATTTAAGAACGGATTTTTTTTTCCCTCTCTCTCGAATCCCTCCCCCTTTCATTGTGACGTTGGTAGAGTCCCAAGGTATATTTTCCTTGCTGCCCAGCCGGCTCGGCGCATTCCTAGGGGGGAAAAGGACGTGGGTGGTGATATCCTAGCAGAGTCACATTTTATTTTCTTGTTGCGTTAGAACCTTTTTTTTTGCAATTCTTTTAAGCTAGTTTCGGTTCGTTCTGAAATGGGGGTTTATTGAGGAAGCCCGGATACCTATTTATTTTATCAAGAAAACATTTTTTCTACAGCGTTTTCCCGCGTTCAGTCTCAAAATTAAGTGGGGCATTTTTTTTTCTTAGTGAAAAGTGGAAGGAAAAAAAAAAGCCTTTTTATAAAACATTGCTGCGGTTTATTTATTTTTTTCCAGAATTAGGCTTCTTGGGTTATTATAAAAATTCAACTCGAGTCTTTTCTGTACGCGTTATATATTAAGCTAGGTTAAAGCAAGTTTAGTTTCAAAGCTGGTTTACTGCGTTTTTCATATCAGCGTTTTCTGTAGAATTCGGGGTTTTTTTTTCGAGGTTAAGTAATCCCGTTTTTCGGGTTAATGCTGAAAATGCCTCGGGGTGGAAAGTTGCAGAATAATGAAAAAAGCAGAATTTGAAAGCTGTTGAAAGTTCTCAAAATTAATGGCATTTCAGAGTTCTCTGTTCAGATGGGATCCACCTATTTTAATTTATAGGAAGGGAAGTTGGCGATAGTTCAATTCAGCTTAAATTTAAAAGCTTTGTAACGAGAGAAAGGAGCTGCTAAGGCAAAAAAGTCCAGCTGGGGCTTAACACTTTTCCTGAAGCACAAACTCTTCGCAAAACTTCTCACAAGATGAAAAATGGGTTGCTTTAAAACTTAAGGATTTGGGTGGGTTTTCAAGCGGAGAATGAACCACGTATAATAAAACACGGGTTGCCTTCAACTTAAATGGCTGCCTTGCCTTTTCTAAGGGCCTTTCAACATGTCTAATAAAATAAAATTTCCTGAAATAGACGGATACATAGAGAAAAAGGATTGTCCTTAATTCCCAAGTCTAATTTCTGGTGCCTCAGGTTCATGTTGCCAAAAAAAAGACTCCTAGTTCTCTATTTTACTATTTTTTCCCACCTTTTTGTTCTCGTGAAAAGGGCGAGGCTTTTTCAAATGTTGGTGTTAATAAAAGGAATAAGCCATTGGAGCCAAAGTATGAATTTAGATTTGTAAAAATAATTGAAATTTATTTTTACATCATCTTTTATATAAAGCAGTAAATGTAGTTAATGCTCATGTTTTCCACACTGATAGTGATACAGACTACGTTGGCTCCCAATTTTTAATTCATAAATTACTTTGGAATCATCGGCTTCTAATTTTCCAACAGTTTACTCTCTGGAATTGGTAGTTTATCTTTTCCTATTGAATAAAAATACACCCTCTGCCTCACAAAATTATCTCAAATTTCTGATTAAAATACTTGATCGTATTTTTTACTCTCAACAATAAATCTCTACAGAACTACATATCTAACATTTATGGTGGGGTGTATCCTTCAGGATTTGCCATTTGAACAAAACCTGTATTGCTTGAAACCCATTTCAATTTATAAAGACATCTTGATTTTTAACATACACAAAAGACAAATGCAACCTTACTTGCACTGTTAACAGCTACCATTTTCACTTTTGGGCCTAACTTAAAACAAGGACGCTGTTGATATGTGGCCTTAGGCCACACAAATAGGCAGGAATAGCAATAGGGGTGGGCAGGCTGCTATAAAATACTTCATAACCCAGTTATTTGAAGAAACTCAGTTTATTACAGTACAAGATTGACTTAAAGGGACTGTTATTTGCATTTCATTTAAAAAAAAGTACATTATAGCTGGTAAAATAAGTTCCCCTGAATGCCCTTTTAAATTTGCATTGCAAGGTTGCTCGTTTAAATTTGTGTGGGGCACAATGGACTTTCGTAGGGCAGCTGGCCCCCCAAAATCCGCCTGAAAATTGGTTTGCATTAAGGGAGGACTCCCCATTAGAATTTGCAGCTCCTCTTTATGGCAATTAACATTTGTAAATGTCCGGGCTGGGATGTTCCAAACAGAAATAGGGAGGGGAGAAATTCAAACTTAAAGCTAATGAAAAGCTACGCTACAAGGTTTGGATTGAGTTAAAAAATATTACAAATATGTTTTTGTGGTTTGCAGTCAGGAGATTTGGTTGCAAATGCCACTTCAAGATTTTTTTAAAAGCTTTTCTGCTGAATATCCCCTCTTTAATTTTGGAGTTGGTATTGTCCTGAAGTACATATATTTGTTGCAGAGATGGCCCGGTTAATTTCAGATGGAATGGGGGGGGGATGGATTTCCCCCCAAAAATGCTTTTTATTTTCCTGTTTTGTAGGGACTTTGATTTACAATTTTCAGTTCATTCTGGGGCAAGAGTTTTCTCAAAGCCTAGGTAGCCATTGCCAAAATATTTTTCATAGCTTTGGTAGACTTGCTTTCAATCATTGAGAGTTAAATGCTGGTTTAGTTAAATTGGTTTAATGTTAAATAAGAAAAGCCTTTTTAAATAGGAATGCTACTGCTGGGATTTTAAACCAAGATGAAGGGTTTCTAAAGAATCTGGGTTTCTTCTACAATTAAATGAAGGCTTTTTCTATACCTATTCAGTTACCACTGTACGTGAAACAAACTAGTTCAAAACTGATTTTAAGTTTTTTGTTATCTGGGTTTATTTTCTTAAGGCAGTTTCCAAGTTATGGGAAAAAAGTTTGAAGCAATTAGTTTTAAGGAATACATTTATTATAGCTGACCTGCTTGAACATCGATATTTAGGAACAGTAACTTCAATTTGGTAATTTTGGGAAGGCGCAGGTGTTACTCAGTTTAGAAGCTTTGCCAAGGACAATCCAAGTTTTTAGGAAAAAAGTGCAGCGGCGGGGACTCCTAATTTTCTCCAGCAGAGGGCTTTACAAATCGTTTTTCTTTTAAATCCTGGGGAAATACGTTGCTTTGTTGGGCTTTAAAGAAAAATTGGGGTGGCTTTCTCTAGTTGAAGATTGACTATTTAATAAAAAGTTGCCTACAAGTTAAATGGCTGCCTTTTTTGAAGAGCCCTTAAGATTTAACAAATACTTAAACCAGAAAAAAGCTAGGGAAGTTTGTTTGGGTGGGAGAGCCTCTTAAATTCCATGCAGGGCAAGAAGAAATTGCTGCAGTACAAAAATTGTATACATCCAAGACCAGGAGAATGCACTATATGCTACATCAGAGCCAATATTTAACATTTCTAAAGCCCCTTTAAGATTTCTAAAAACAGTTAAGTTTGCTGAGATGTATGGAAAGGAATCGCCCTTAATTTCCATGGTTCAGTTCACCTTTTAGATTTTTTTTCCCTGACAAAATAAACTTTTTCTGTTTTGATCCGTACAGATTGCTGATCTACATCCCACTTTTTATTTTCTATAAATAAGATAGCGAATATACTTGACACACCTTTCTACTTTGCCCACAACACATACATATTTTTGGTTTCTATTTTGGACAAGCAAATACCTACCTCCTATTTTTCCATACAATGATAGGTGCATGCATCTGGCTTCATTTTTAATTCCCTTTAAATGATTTTGCTTGCTTTTTTCTTGGTGAATCCCAGCTGATTCTGCCTCATTAAACTGACGTGTGTGGGAGGGATGTCCTTCAGTATTTACCACTTGAACAATATTTGATTTATAGTGCCACTCATTGTTAAAGCATTTCTGGACAGGTTGTCAGCAGCATCACAAAATAAGGTGTATTATGACAAAATTTAAAATACAATATTAAAAAGTACGCTAAGAACAGATCTTACCCAGGAACTAGCAACATTAATCTGTTTTATTGCAATGAGTTTGTTTGGGCAGTGAACATGGTTAAAAATGAAGCAAGACTAAAAGCAGAATGTCATAAATTAGGAATATCTGACGGACACTGAATTAGTACAAGGGGTTTTCAAAAAGTTGGCAAAGGTGGAAACAAGCTAAGTGGGGGGGTGTTCCAGGCTTAATAGTTGTAACACAATATATACCATGTTCTGATGGACAATCATTTAAACAAGATGTCCTTGCTGTTAAGTTTATGCTCAAAACTTTATGCAAAAGAGAAAGAAATGGAAATTAATAAATTCTAAAGTTTAATCTTCTCTGTTGTACTTGATTTTAAGCAATACATTCTTTGACCAGCTTGCTTTTACAACATGCTGCAAACAATATTTCAAGCAGTTTTCAATTTGGCGGCAACTACTCTCTTATCTTACTTCAAACTTTTACAGTTCCAGATAAAAAGGGTAGAGTGGAATTGGGGACTTCTAGCTTTTCTTCAATACTTATTTAGGAATTTTGGATATCTAATCCAGCTAGTCCCTCAGGAAAATTAAGAGACTCTAATCCATTCAGTTGAATCAAAATAACTTTTACTCTGAGAAGGTGATTCCACAGGAAAGCAAGGTGGAATCTTGAAAAGTTCCATGCAAAGCACAAAACAATTCCTTCAGTTCCCCAAGGCCAATCTCCCTGACCAGTCCACCGATGACCAATGTGAATGCTTTAAAGGTTTCGAGAAAGCTGAGGTGCTAGGCAGGGAACTGTTCACCCTCCAGGCATGAAGGCCTTGGGAACTGGCTGGCAGAGAGAGAGTCCCGCTGTCTCTGAAGACAATCCCCCTCCCTTCCCAGCAGAATGGTAGACCTGACAAGTATCTATTCTAGCAATAGCTAGGTTTGATTAATTTGAATAATTTAGATAGCTGTCTGTCTCAACTGTCAGTGGGCCTGGGGAGACTCCCCCAGACAAGGAAACGGATGCAGCCGGTGCTGTGGTCTAAAAATTTAAGGGTTTTTATATTGTGGAATTTTCATTTTGTAAGCCACCCAGAATCCAGGCTGATTTCCCCTCTGCTACTCCTTGTAAGTGGGACTACCTACGTCGGGTATGGAAGTCAATTTAATGGAGGATCGCATCAGCATTATGGTTTTCCTCAAGGGGCCAGTTGCACTGATTAGGTTCTGAGCTGCAGAAACTTGGGATGGAAAGGAGGTGCACCTCAGAAGTTAAGATTGATGTGTGCGCGTGTTTCAACATGTCACAGAAAAGTTGCTCGCACACACATGTACTATCAAACATGGAGAGCATTTGAGCAGTTTGTAGAATCGGGGCATCGTTTTGGGTATGAACCTTAAGGCAAAGGGTGATTCTGTAGAGTGTTACGTTGGGTTTCTATAAGCACCATCTAGATCTTTTACAGGTGTTTTACTGAGCGATCCAAAAAATGGAATTCCTTCTTCAAAGTCAACAAAATGACGTGTGAGCTCCATGGGAAGTGTGCTCAGTTTACCGGCGAAATGGAAGGCTTTTCACTGCATCATACGTGCCCGTGATCAGTTTCTATGGGAAGCGGCTGAACAATTACATATGTTTGGAGTCATTCCATGTAAAGTAGTTGGGGGTGTGTGTGTGTGTGTGTCCCTGCTCGACCATCATGGATTTTGATGAAATTTCGTGTGAAGATGCACACATACATCTTCCCACTGAGCATTAAGTGTTAACAGTTGCCGATGCAATACTTGTGGAGATGGTCATTTGTTTGACCCCATACCGCAGCCTTCTACAGTATGACTCTGAGGGTCCAGCAAGCTTGAGACGTATCATCAATGTGGCCATCTTGTACAACTTTTTGTGCTCTTTATTATACAAAATAAAAATTCTCATGAGAGAGATCTCCATCTAGATAATTTGTAGCAAAGTTGGCCGGGGGGAAAATATTGCAGCTCGAAAAAAGTTTTTAAAGTTTGGCTTTTTATATCTCTGGAAGGAAAGGTATGATAATAAACGTGAAGCTTTGTGCGTAATAACTTGGCAACACAAGGTTTTCAATTACAATTGCTTTCCAATAGCTTACAAATTGAGTGTAAAGTTGACTTTTTTTGTAAAAACGTCAGAAATGGGTATTTTCAGCCCTCTTTAAAAAAAAACAAACCTGGAAACTTGTTAAATCATTCTCAATAGAAAGAAAATGTGTTTCAAATCCCCTAAAAACAGGGTTGGCTTTTCATCGCTGATGTATAAAGCCCTAAAAATAGGGAAAGTTGACATTGCTATGGCAACGTCACATGCAATTCTATTATTATTTTTGTCTCGTTTATATATATATATATATATATAGACGTTACTATAAAATAGTGACATTTACCAGATGAGATGAGTGAACTAGCAATGGCATCACCATAAGGGGGGCACGCCTGGTAGCCATGCAATAAATACCACAGCCACGGGTGGGTTTCTGGGTTCAGGATCTCAAGCGAGGTTCCAAAACCCTTGTGTGGGTATCTGCCCAGTTCCCAAGCTGACAATTGAGCAGCTTGTCCTAGATTGCCAAGCCTAAAGTTGGGTATCTTAATATGGTTCCCAAGTTGAAGAGTCCGTACTGCTCGTATGAACTGCCAAATTCCAACAATCGCTTATTGAACTCATGCATCGCTTCTGGGAATTGATACTGTCGACCTGATGATGTAACGGAAGGCGCTGGAAGCATGCAAATAAGATGTGGTTCTGGAACCCAACCAACAATAATGAGGGCCTCGCAGATGCATAAATGTTTCCAAGGCATCATTTTGTTCGATTGAAATTTCCACAACGTTGCCTACCTACCATTTTTGGTCATAAATGCAGGCAACGTAACCGGGAAATACGTCATCCAATTTTAAATTCTGATCGACGGTACTAGACATTTTGGCCACAAAATTAATCCCATCATTTGAAACTGCTGACAGAAATCGAATTTGAATCCACTGGCACAAACTGGTGATGATCGCTTGTGCCAGCTATTGTGCTGCTAATTTTCCATCTACCTTCTTGCAGCCATCCCCCTTTCTTTGATTTCTTCCTTCGGAACATTATATATATATTTAGTTCCGTGTGAATGCGTCCGTCGCAAAAGTTGAACAGATCTGTCGGTGTCAGTATTTGTGGTTGCTGGAGGTTGGCTCAAAGAGCCAAACGTTTAGTTGTGCAGCCAACTCTGTCGCGCGGTGATTAGCCGTGACTCGTGCCGAAAAAAAATCCATTCGGCCTCAATTTCGAAATTGTGATTGCACAGATTGACAAAACGTTTGCAGTGTGCCACTGAACTGTCACTAAAGTATGTTTTTCTAATAGTTTTAGTCATCAAATCAACTCGATTTCCGAATGAACATGTGCACAGAAACGGTATGTTGCATACGATCAGAAATTATGCAACAGTTGACAATTTCCAGTGCGCCATCTTTATTGACGTAATAAGCAACGGGCAGATGCACATGTGGTCCTTGTATTAACCCAGTTTCGTGCATTGTGTTAACCCAGGACAGGGAATCTGGTGATTTGGGTGGTTCGGTTTCCCCAAAATAACAACCCACCTTCCTCCTCAAGCTCCACTCATTGCCACCCCAAGTTGCCTCTGCTCATCATCTTATAGCCATCAGTTGCTGGACTGGTTAGGGAGAGGTCTTTGAAAGGATCTGGGCATCATTCCCTTTAGAGTGCTGGCTCCTTTGAGGGCAATCTGACCTCCCGCAGAAGAAGAATCAAATACTTTAGAAGATCAGCAGCTCCCATGTGTTCACAATGTACCTTTTTGCAAGTCTTAAAAAAGGGTGAAACCCCCTAAATGTAGAACTAGAAGAAGCAAACAAACCCTTGCTTTGAGGCAAAATTACCAGGTTGGTCTCCTAAAGGCTCTTGAGCTAAGCTATTCAATCCATGCAGTGAAAAATCTGGAATCTGAAATTGTGAAGTCTCGTTGGAGTTCTCTTGAGCTGGGTTTTCAGGGTTGCGTACGTTTGATGGTTTCTAAGCGGAAGTAGCTTCAGCCATTTCATTGGGTCTGGTTCTTGATGCCTTTATAAGGCAAACACTCCATGCTGACATTAGTCTTGTGATTTTGGGGGGGCTTTTATTGGTGGTTCTGGTTTTATTACAATTCAGCACTTCTGTTGATTGCCTCCGGCTGATATATTGCTAAATATCTTGTTACATGAGAAAACAGAAAGGCATGGACGCAATTAACTCAAGAATAGATGGACAGAAGTAGCAATGGAAGAGTTGTCAATGCAACTGGCTGGTTCATTTACAAATTTTTGGTCTCGAGACTTGAGGTTGGGCAAGAGCAGTTTTCTCTACTTAAACATGATCAAGGACATGGCATTGTTCAGACGTGCTCTTCAAAGCATTTGCCTTTGACCAAGAATTGATCACTTGGGAATTAAAAAGGCAGTACTGGGTAACGGGCTTACTCGTACTGCTTCCTTGTTGGGAAATACGCCGTACAATGGAACAGATCCCATGTGCAGCAAGGGTCACGGAGATGTCTATCTGGCACTCTTGACTACTATTGGAAGAGAAATTGTATTGCTGCAGTGCGCAATTGTCCAAAAGCCTCCCTTTCCGCCAACACCATGGACATATCTATACAATGACTATTCACGCTGTTGTGGCTTTGCGCCAACCTTGCTCCCTTGGCTGTCGCCTCACTTCCATTGGCAACAACTGCAGGCTTTCCCCCGAATTCTATTGTCAGTTGCTGCTTTCTCTGTCGCTGGTGAGGCATGAAAAGTGATGGAAAACTTGCATAAATTGGAATTCTCAGTGTTTCTATCCAGCGATTCTGTAGCCTGTTTCTGCAACTTAGTTTGCGTCAGACCTGCCACTGCCCATTAAACTTCTAAATAGAAACAATGCTTGGCTCCATTCGCTTGAGTAAGGTATAATTTTGTTAGAAGTCACAATTGTATTGTAATGCAAATCCAGAACTGAGAATAGCTTGCCAAAATCCCCAACTTCAACTTTTCTCTCCATTGACCGTCTCCCATTGCTGACAAACACCGCTCCCCACGACCAATGGGTTCAAGCAAGATGATGTTAGGATTGAACCGCTTTGTTTCTTTCAAACCTTTAATGCTTTTCAATTTGCCAATGAACCTAAGGGGGGGCAGGAATTGTATGCAGAAATTGTGAGAGCTTGGCAACCAAGGTCACCACTGCAGGTGCTTGAGAAGGAGACGGACTGTTCTCATACCAAAAGGACGTCTTATACTTGGGACAATGTGATCACCCAGCAGGGGAGAAAAGGGGAAACTATTAAACTGGGCAAGCATTTGCTCAACAAAACCAGGGCTGGCTTTGCTTCAATACCAACATGGTATGTCCAATGAAGTTTTACTTTTGGGAATTATGAGTCTCCCGAGAGTGATTCCTTGTTTTGGGTTCGCTAGTTGGACGGTTGACATGATTTCAGAAAAAGTCAGTTCAAGCGTAGGGTTGGTATGCAGCTTCCTTCCTTTCCCAGCCAGGTGACCTTGAGGCAGCATCTTCGAGATACAGCAGTTACTTTAGTTTTCCCCCAAGCATTCCCTCTCCCATATCCCACCACATGGTTGTAAGGTGGCTGCTTTTGACAGTTCGATAGTGAAGACTCTCCTATGGATCTGAAAGGATCTTTCCAGAATAGAAGTTATTGGCAATCGGCAGCTGCTGATAGGCTGGCAAAAACATTTGTCAAATTTCTACACTGTGTATCTCATTTGTGACTGGGCAGTCATCGTCTTTGCATTATTCCCGTATTGGATGGCCTGCAGTTTCACACTTCGCCTGCCAGTCTGCTGTGCGGGTGGGGCTTGGATGTCTTTGTGCATGCAGGCAGTCCGTCCGTCCGTCCGTCCATCGCTTTTTGGGTTAGCCCTGGCGGTGGCCATCAGCGCAAGCACCCAACTTTCAATGGGTTCCACTTCAGCTCTGGCCACAAGTCTACCACCGTGTAGCCCCCCTTCTCATTTTGTCTGGAATTGCGGCAACTTTTGAAGACCACCTTTGGTTGGGGTGCCTTTTGTTCATAATGGGATCAGCCGCGTGATCCCACTGACTAATTTGATCATTCGCATTTTCGTTGTGTGCCAGCCCCCTGTTTTAGTCCGGTGCCTTCCGTAGAGTGCTTATGGGTGGACAACTGTAAGGTAGATCTTCGATTTAAGGCGCAAGCTGGATCATCCAGTGCCAGAGGACAGGAGGGCACAAGTGATGTAGTGCCAGTTAAGCCAGGCAGCATTTTTATTTATTTTTTTGTATTTATATACCGCCCCATTCCGAAGACTCGGGGCGGTTCACAGCTTTTATTTAAAACAATACAAAATA
>JANHFL010070065.1:0-13048 GCA_032468155.1 Oxyrhabdium leporinum
CCCAATGTCCTGGGGATGAAGATCTGGTTGAGAAGGCAGAAATTCTTGGGACGACACCATCTTTGCTCACAAGCTAGTTAGCATAGCTTTGGTTGTCACTCTAATTTGCAAAGTGTTTATCCACCATTGCTATTCTATCTCCAAGAGGCTTAAGTGTAACATGAGCTGCAAAGTCATTTAGCTGGACAAGGCCAGACTTGAGGCTATGTGCAGGTCTGCTAAACCAGACAACAAGGATTATTTCTGCTGTTGTGAGTCTGAAGACAGAAGAAGTGACATAAAGTAATTTCTAGTTTCAGGCAACTCAAAATGTTGCAAAATATGTTGTATGTTCACTACAGCTTTATTCATGAATACGGTACCTTTGTGAATATAAAACCCTGTAGAAGGGAGAGCCAGATTTAAAAAAAAAAAAAAAACCCTGCCTTTCCAAGGATTTCTCTTAATCTAAGGATAAATGTATAGATGGGAATAAAGAAGGAATTAATATTACTTCCTTGCCAAATTGTTAAAATGCAATACACATAGTCCTTGACTTATGACCGGTCACTTAGTGACCATTTGAAATGACAACTTATCTTAAAAAAGGGACTTACGACCTGGATCCAAAATTATGACCGCACTTCCGGTTTTCAGCAAAACCACGCCATAGCAAACAATGGGTTCATTTAACAATCATATTTGCACTTACGACCTCCGAGTTTCTGCTTGACTGCCACAAAAAATGTAAAATTGTTTTGTAACTAACAATTTACGATTATAATGGGCAAGGGTCCATTATAGTTGTAACTCAAAGACCATTCGTAGTATTTTTTGAACTCATAAATTAAGAAAACATAATTTTTCTAATCTGTAGCTCTTGCTGCAGAATACAATAGTTTCCATAAATTGTTTTTTTAACAGGGCTGCCAATTTATATGACTATAACAACCCTGTCTCCTATTTGGGTGTGAGATGACAGAGCAATCACTATCATGTTCATAATTACCAGAAAAGTTCAGGTGACGCAATCTAAACAAAAGAACCAAGAATTAGGATATAGAAACTAGGGACCAACAGGATTTTGTTTTTCTCACTAAATTCCAGCCCAGTAAATATTTAATACATTCATACAATGCATGTTTATTGAATACTGTGAGGAGAGGGAGGTGTCTAACATTTATTGTTCTTACATGAGTTTTCCTGTAATAATTGCAACATCCTGGATGCGCTGATGTGAACTCCTGTACAGATATTTCCAATAGTTCTATCCTTTCTTATTCATTCAATAGCAGCCACTAAAAGACACTTTCTCTTTTTAATATTCCATGCCTCTCCTTTTCATCTCCTCACCTTTCTCCCCCACCAACCTTGTTCAATTCAATCACCATTTGCCAGATATAAATCATTAGCATGATGCCAGTTCTGTCTTATTTGGCTAAATCATAATTTTGGACTTACTCCACACCAGTAATATCTATGATTCACAAAGTCAGAGTTCTTAAGAAAGCCAGATACTTGCTCAGATGGGTCAGGATCTGTTTTCAAAGAGAAACCCAAATATGGTTACACCTGCTTCAAAGGAATTGGGCACATCTACTTTACTCCATTTTGTAAATAAAGCAAACAATCTAGAGTCTTTCCTTGCAATTCTTTTGGTTTGAACAGCAGGATGGTGTTCTCACACACTTCCAGGGAACTCACATGACCAGTCTGAGCAGGAAAAGGAGCCAGACAAACCAAAGGAATGTAAACATAGAAGTATGAAAATAGCCCAATGCCACATGGTTTAAACAAGCTGTGAAATGTTCTAATGACTAAAGAGCCTGCAAGTTGAATGCCTGACTTCCACTGGCTATACCCAATTTCTGAATGGATTCTCTTTTCTGATACCCAATGGTCTACCATGCATCAAATTACCCGGCTGAGCAAATTTTTGATGAATGAGAATAAGTTTGAGATTACCTCACACTAAGCTATTGTTGGTTTAGTTACCACACAAACCATGACTTACAAATCCCCAAAGTTGCACAAAGATGTCTTTCCTGCAGTTACCGAGCCAAATCTGTCAATGGCACAAGTGGATTTGAGATCAAACACTGGCACAGTAACCAAAATGGCCATTAGTCAAAACGGTGTTCCACTCCACTATAATTTGAGGACTACCAAAAAAATGGAACACTGAGTTAATGTTATCTGTCCCTTCCCTAATAGGTCTATTCAATTTTGCTTCACATTCCAAGCCTTGACAGCAAAATGCATTTAATATTCATTGTGGCCAAAAGACCCAAAGAGATACCAGAATGTGCTACTGCTGAGGGAAGGGGGAACCTGAACTGCTTGAAGGGCATAAAGCCATGATAATGAACTCTGCAAGATGACTATGCAGAAAGTGCCTTCCTGGGTTTTCTTTTTTTGGTGTGGAGAGTTTTATAAATATACCATTTTGTAAATCTTTTGTTTAAAATGAGAAAAAAAATGATGTTGGTTTTAAGATGATAAAGCAACTATGGTGGTCCACGCAGAATAAAGGGGCAAAAGAAAGAGGAAACAGTAGCTCCAGGAAAGCAAAGGGCTATCTCAGATGGGATTTCTCATCAATAGTTGTTCCCATAGGTTTAGAGCAGTGTTTCACAGGGGTCTGTGAAATCAAAATTACTTGTCATATATTGAAAATATTTGCAAAAATTTAAAACAATGTCATTTTTCATTAATTTTGTTAAAAGGTACAAGGATTTTTCATAAAAATGTTTTACATATGTTCATATTTGACACTTATTTTTACATTGTTCAATAAACATTCTATGAGCGTGTCAGTTTTGATTTTTAATATAGTAAGTATCACCCATGCAAACAAATCCACTATGATTAAAGTGGTGAAATGGGAAGGTGTCCTGAAGGCAAATATTAAGCAATACTGATCCAGTGGTTAGGAAGGCTGTACTAGATAATCTGTAAGGATACCTCCACCTTCTTCCTTTGGTGCTTCCAATGCAGAAGAATTAAATCAGAATGTAGTTTTTGGATATGAAATGATCTTATTAGTTAATTTGACCTGTAGACTAAGCCAATACTTAAGTGCACTTATAGCAACAATGCATCCAAGAACTGTATGCTGAAAGGTACATCTTGGCATGCAGATAAACACAATCAATTTTGCACAAAATGTTTCAGAGCAAACAAGCTGAGATCCAGGAAAAGTCTGCTCTGTCCTAAATAGTTCTTAGTTATCTGAATGCATCTTGAGAATAATCATTACAGTTGAACATTCCTTGCCCTTTCTAGCAGATTACTATGCATAATAAGGACAAAGCTTTAATAAAATCGTCTATTCCATGGGACCATTATTTTGGAAAACTACATATATGTGTACATAAATATACAAGAAACTAAGTTTAAATAGTTTGAAAATTTTTAAGGTTATAATCCTACATACATTTACTTCAAAGTAAATCCCAGAGTTTAACTGAACTAGCATCCAAACTAACCTGTTAATCTGCAGACACACACATCCTTCATACTATCTTGTAAATTCTACTGAGAAAACTACAGTCTTTCACATCAGATTATAGCTGCATTTTGGAATCCAGAATTCATGTAATGATCCATTTAAAAAAGGAAAAAAAATTTCTGCTGTTAGATTTTATGTTATGTGTCATATTTTATTAATTTTCTTTTTCTTCATATAATTTACAAAATCCAGGCACTGACCAGATTAGCATATTTAGTTAGGACGTCTTTCTTTTTTAAGATGGTAGTTTCCTTGGCAACCCACTTTAGCTTGGTTTTAATATTAGATTCAAAATAGACTATGAACTGTCCAACAAAGCAATGTAGCTTCAAAACAGTTTATGTGGAATCTTACTGTCTCCTACTAGAGTGTCAAGACTGAGACTACTTAAAAAAAAATCAACCTGTATCCCATCTACAGGATTTGTGAGCATTCTCATTTGTGAATCATTGAGGTATCTAATAACCAGAATTGGGGGAAAAAAACCTTAAGGGGAAAAACTGTGGCTTGATTTATACCATATGCTTATTACATTATTAGCTTGGTAGCCATAACACACTAAGCCATAATTTGCTATTTAAAAGCCTAATAGCTGCATTCCAGTAACATGCTAAACTCAACCTAAAAAACCTACAATGTGAAGCAAGTTATTGTGTTCTATAAATCACATCATATGGTTTAATGGTATGAATAAACAGCCTCTGAAGCATATTCAATGAACCCCTATCAAAATAATAAATCTATCCAATGATCAAGCAATCTCATTACAGCGCTACTGCAGATCAACCAAAGAACCTGTGTTGGCAGCACTTTGTACAAGTTCAGAGGCAAAAATGTAAAACTGTCCTGAGTGAAAACTGTTGGGCATTCTTATTTTGTTAAACAAAAAACCACTCAGGATCAGCAGTTAAGTTACTGAACTGCACCAAGACTTAAAAGTCTTCCCACATGAAGAACCAGACACTTTTTCCTACCTTTTGTTTTCCCTTTACCATTTCCTTTTCAATGGATTGCTTGCAGGACTGCTAAAGACAGCTTCTCCTACAACTGTTTAATTGACTTGCGCTTAAGAGGTTATGGTATTTTAATGTAGTTTTAATTAATTTACAAAGAATGATCATGACCCTATAAGGCCTCCAAAAGAGAGAAACTTGCAAAATAGCCACCAGGGGAAAGGCAAGGATCTCAGAATACACACACTGTTCCAAAGTAGTCAGTTCAAAGGGAATAGCTTTTTTATTTCCTCTTCCCACAGCTCTAAATATTAATGTAATAATAACAATTACCTAAAATCACTAATTTGGTGGGTGGATATCTTTCGAAGAACTTTGTCCTTGCCTTCTAGATTGGGCTATAACTTTCAGCATGTGCTTGCAGAGGATTTTCATTACTGTCCTCAGCAGCCAAAAAAACCATCCAGGGAATATGATTACTGCATTTATTTTAAGTGAACAATGCTATTTGGATTTTGTTGCTACTGGCTCCACTGCTTACCTTTTTTCCTCTGGTCTACACAGCTGCCAACTGAGCCAAACTTCAGTGGTTTGGCTGAAGTAGGCTCTAATACTTTTGATATCACTGTCACAATCCACCTTGTTGGTTTTGGAATAACGTTGTTGCTGTTGCTGCACAAGTTTGCTGAGGGCAGCCCAGTTTTACAAGCCTGGTTAACAGCAGCTGAATCCCAGGGTCCTGCTTCTAACTCTTAGCATGTGGAATTGGTTGAGCTACCTTAACACAGGCATTTTACAGCATAGACCCTTATTGCTGCAAGAATGTGCTTCTCAGGACTGGCCTAAGGGCCCAAATAAAAACTCTGCAACTATCAATTATATAAACTTACTATGCCCAACATGTGTTTCTCACAGTGCGCAGGACTAAGAAAAGAGAGGACTTCTACATAGTAGTGGGATTAGATTTATCACCAGGATGAGAAGCTGAAGACACCCAAATTTCCGCTTCTAAAAGGTGGTGATAAATCACCTCTCCTTCGGAGCTGGTCTCCCTAGAGAGCTGCCTCTTATAAGACGGGCCTATCTACTTACCCCACAGCGGGCCTAAAAACCAAGCACCTGACCCTTATATAATTCACGGGCTATTCCTTTTAGCTACCCTGCTTGCCTCTCCAGCTTATGGAGGGTGCCGAGGGCTTTTCTGGCCCCAGACTGACGAACCTTATTACTGTATGCGGGGATCCGGCGCGTAAGAAAGGGTCCTATGGGTTTCCTTTGGCGCACTAGACGAGGTCCTTCCCCAGCACCCACGCGTGGAATCGGGCCCTCAGGCGCCGCCTTTGCAGCTTCAAGGAAACCGAAAAGCCGAGCCGAGGAGCGGTTTGTGCGGGGCTGCAGAGCCATGCTGCAGATGTACTACGGATGAAGCCTGGAGCGCCCAGAAGCTGGCTCGAGCAATCCCGTCCGCCGCCGAGCCCAATCTGTCTATCTACCGCCAAACGGCGTTCCGTCCAGCCTTGCCTTCTCTTCCACTGACCTGCTCGGCTTGGGGGCCGGCCTCCATGCCCATTCGCGCCAGGCCCTCGCGAAGCTCGTTGATGTCCACTCGCCCATCCTTGTTGGTGTCTAGCTGCTCGAAGAGGCTGGCCCAGCGCTGGTGCCGCTCGGGATCGCGGAAGCCCTCTTGGAGGGACAGCTGCTGCGGGGGCCCAGACCCTTCGCGGGGCTCTAGCATGGCACTTGCTCTCCCCACTAGACCCCCGCGAAGGGCGGCATCAAAGGCGGCACGGCGGACCACTTCTTGCCCCGTAGCCTGGGCCGGGCTCCATAGCGTCGTTTCCCCAATGCTCGCTCGCTCTCTCAGCCTCGCTTTGCAAAATCGGTTGCACCCTCCCGTACAAGGGCATTTAACAATGCGTTGGTTAACGTCGCCTCCCACAGCCGTTTCCTCCTCCCCTTAAAATTAAAAAAAAAAAGCAAAGCAGCGCTCTGCAATAATAGCAGAGCGTTATTCCGCCTTGAGAAGGAAGGCAGCTAGTAGAAGATCGCGGGATCAAACAACGCTCGGGCATCCGTGGATCAGTTCAGCTGCAAGAGGAAGGCCAATGCAATGAGCTTTACTGGCTGGGAAATTTAGTGGGAAGTCTTCTGTCCGGTTTGAATTTCGCCGCCACGGCGAGAAGGAAAAAAAAAAGTCTTCTCTCCGCCCATCCGACATCCTCTTGCTTGTGAACTTAATCTTGGGATTTGAACCTGGGATTTTCTAATCCATTTTACCAGATTTTGGAAAGACTGAACATATATTGTGGGGAACGGAGTTGGGAGTTGTATGTTTTCAGATCCTGCTCTGGAAGCAGTTGATGGCTCTGTTCTCAAATGGAGATACTGGAGTGCTTTTGACTAAGTCATAATTTTTAAATTCGTACAAAATGTTGAGCGATCAGTAAAAAAAACCTGATCTATGAAACACACAAATTAAACACCAAAGAAGCAGTAAACCATGTTCTGATGTGGTGCCATGTGTGATCTCCTTCTCTATGGAGTGAAAATAGTTCTTTTCATCTCCACAGATGAAATCTGGTCCCTGGCCAGGGTTGGCTATGGGCCATATGTGTTCAATTTAAAGTTCCTTATGAGCATATTTCAGAAAACTCGAGGCTACTTATAAAGATAGCGGTGTTCTTGTGCAGATTCCAGCTCCTGGGATAATTATAATTTGCAAAATAAAAACTAAATATTGTACCATATATATAGACATTCTGACATCTCCTACTTCAGGGTTGCCATGTCCTTCAACCACATCAAATTTTTACTCTGATGTAATAAGGAGCCTCTTCTTTTTTTGCACTTCTGTAGTAGTGTTGCTATCATTCTTTGGTCCATTCTGCATATCCAAAGATAAACAAATGCAGACTGAAGTAGTAGGGTCTAAAACTCCATTGGTAATCAGGAAACATTAAATGAGTCCTGGTATCGTTATGTAATTTGTATTAAATCAAATACTATTTTATTTGAACTCCCATAAACAGAACCTAGTTGTATTGTAATGTTGCCTAGCATAAAATAAAATCCCAAAAGTGCCTGGCAACTAGTAAAGATTTCTTTAATTTGCTGCTCTCCCAATGGGCAGGACCTCCATTTCCACAATCCCTAACTAGGAAGACCAACACACCTTTTAGTAATGAAATGTAGAGGTGAATTTTCTTTCACTGGTGTTATATTTCTTCATATGAAATGTCTCCAAACTGCTTTTTGATACAAAAACCTAAGATGAATTATAACAGCCATTTAAAACATACACTAATAAAGGTGTTTTCAAACTTTTTCCAGGTATTAAACCAGTTCTGGAGCCCCTCATCAAGATGCAAAACTGTAATGATAGAGAAGCTGAAATGATAAATATAGAAAGCTGTGATTCAGTGAATTTGTCTTCGCTCATAGTTTCCCACAAAACCCATCAAGTTCTCATAGAATCTTAGGGTTCTATGGAACAAAATGAAAACAAATAGTAAACAAAACAAAATAGAGCAGTGATATAAGACAATGGGATGTGTGTGTGGGGAGAGAGTAAGTAGGGATGCAACTGAATAACCATGAATGGTCTTAGAATCCTATAAAATCACCATTAATGTAAAATGAGGCTGGTTATGGGTCAAAGTTTCTTAATCTAAAGAAGAATTGTGCCCTGTCTCACCCTCTTAGCTTCTTAATCATATACTTCTCGGATTGAGAAGAATCAGATGAGCTATAGGACACCAGAGAAAATATCTAAGAAGTAGATAGTAAAGGTACTTCAGTCATTTTTGGAAATGTAAAAAACATGAAGGGACATTTTACCATGCATGACAGATCTATGAAAAAGCAAAAGAATAAATAAAAATGGAAACAAATATATAAGATGATACAAATAATTTTGAAGATTAATACTGAGATGAAACCAGAACTCTTTTTTATTGGGACTAATGGATGGTCAATTAGAAAAGATGTGGAAAACTGATTTCATTATATATGGTAACTGCAGAAAGATTACATACCTACAGCAGAGAAATGGATTGTGAAGATGTCAGGACAAGGAGAGATGGGAAAACTGACTTGTTTGGTCAGGAATAAAACAAGTACCAGTACTTCAACAAAAGACTGGGAACCCTTTATAGACTTTTTGCTGAAAATGGGGGGGGGGGGTGGTGATTTCTAGATTTGACATTGAAAAAAGAGAATAATGAGTTTGTAACTTCTGTAAAGAGTGGAAATTGTTTTTTCAACTATCTTTTTTTCTTTATTCTTTTCTACACCTTGTCTCTTTTTCTTTTCTTTATATACTTCTATATTTGTCTTTTTGCTACATAAAACTTTTTAAAATATTTTTTTTAAAAAAGAGGTGTCAGTGGAGGCAATACTTTAGGAATCTTTTCCTACACCATATAAAGCTCTGCAGGTAATAAGTACAACAACTTCAATAGTCCCAAAGGTAACAACCATGGCAAGAAATGTCATAAAATGGGGCAAAACTCACTTAACAAATATCTACTTAACATCAGAAATTTTGGGCTCAATTGTGGTTCTAAGTCGAGGATTACCTGTACAAAGTCCAGTTGCCTTCTGAAGGAAAAAAAAAAGCACCTGTGGGACAATCATGACATGAATGACTGAGAATCTCCATACACCAACAGCTTCAATTATGTCTGGGAACCTTCTGTTGATCAGTAAGAATGATGAATAAAAAGGTACTGTATGTTAACGATGTGGGGAATGAATGATGCAAATAATCACTGAAGCTCCTGGATGCTTTTGAGGATAGCCCCTTGAAGAGCTTCTTGCAGAGATTTAGCTTTCTGACCTTGACACTTTCCAAGTGTCTTGGGAGGCTGGCTGGAATTGCAGCCCAAGCAGAACACATGGCAGGAGGCAGCATTAATCCAACCTGGCATTTATCATAGTTGCATTAGGTGTGCAGGAAAGAGGGTCACTGCAACTCTGCTTTGATTCAGTTAAGTTTCCAAGATATTTGTTTCATTATGAATGAGGTTGGCAAATTGGGATTTTCCACATCGGTCACTTCATTGAATCCAGTTCTACCTGCATATACAGTAGCTCTCCACATAGTTTAAATCCATTGAAAAAATAAAGGTCCATCTTGTTCTATGGCGGCTGACTCATGCTGTACTGAATAGAGTGAACAGCTCAGAATTTCATGAATGATAATGACACTACTGTAATAGCAGTAGTAATTTAGTAGTGGGTTATTGGGGCATAAGTAGTGGGCATAAGCCTTTATCATTTTTATAAATAAATTGGCAGGGAATGTACCTAATACTCTTTCCTCCTCCTATTTTCCCCACAACAACAACCCTGTGAGGTGAGTTGGACTGAGAGGGAGTGATTGGCCCAAGGTCATCCAGCCAGCTTTCATGTCTAAGGAGGAACTAGAACTCATGGTCAGCACCTGAACTGATAGACCAACCCGGCTTTCATTGTTGCATTTAAGCTAGAATGGCAGGAAAGAGTTAAGAATTTTCTATATCCTTCTGGATTTTTAACTTTGATTTTTATTTGTGTATATTTTAATTTGTTCTTAACTGTTTTTAATCTCTGCTTGTATTGTAAGTTTATATGGTTTTATTATGGTGTTCTAAACTGCCCAGTCCCTTAGGTGAGATGAGCAATGTAGAATTGTAATAAATAATAATAATTTTTTCATTCTTTGGATTTTTGCAACCTAGATATGCTAACTCTATTTTATTGCTCAGGAACAAGGGACTAGATCCAATTATCCAGCCCATGAGAGCTGCTTCCCTTCTTCCTTGCACACTAAGTTAACTGCTTAATTGTATGTAAATGCTTCCACCAATCAGCTGGACACACATTTTCATACTTCCTTTCTTACCCCCTGCCTATTGCTGTCATAAGCAATTTCACAATGTCTGCTTTGGTACATACCTTGCCTCCAGATCCTTCAATCTTGAATGGGCTATTTGTTCCTCCCCCACCCTTTGGTAGGGTAATTTATTTGGGCTGCAGAAGTTGTTAATCCTGCATGCTTACACCTTCCCTACCATCTTGCTGTGCATGCAGAACTGAAATGTGAATCCATGCATTGCTCTTGAAGCTTTCCTGGTTGGTGATTGGAGGGATCTTGTTTTGCTTTCCTGCCCAAGTCAGCCACAGACAAACCACAGAACTGCTGTTAACTCTGTAACTGCTGAACATAAAGACAGATCTCACCTCACCCCCACCCTATATCCAAATAGTTGTTTTTCAAGTAAGGGACTGTGTTTCTGTCCCTTGTATCAGCCTGGCTGAGAGGGAATCTGGCATTTAATGCCCATAACTTTAGAAGATCCAAGAAAAGATTGAGGTGTGTGTGTGTGTGTGTGTGTGTGTGTTTAAATAAGGGGTAGGTGGATAGGGTTTACTCATACAGAATAGAAATGTTAATTTTTCCCATGCCTTTCTGATGATAAACTATAAACTATTTCTATAAGAATATAAATAATATCATATGTATTATCCTTAATGGGTCATGGAGCCTTAATGGATCATGGAGGCTATTTTTCAGGAATTAAATACAATGCTGCAAGAATAGTCCGGCAGCTTCAGTTTTGCTCCTAGTTCTCAGGACGGGCATTGTCTAATTATGGTTGCAACAGTGGCCAGGGATTGGTAGGGATTATGATTTTGGAGAGGCTTCTGATCCAGAAGTGGCAAATTGATGCCCTAAAAGTCATCTCTGATTATGTGTTACATTTTCTTTGACACTTCCAACCAGTGGTGGGCTGCTACATGGTTGGAGAGGTTCGTGCGAACCTCTAGCTGTGATCACTGGCTGGGCCCGCCTGCCCACCTGCCCTATGCTTTCCATAAATAAATAACTCCCCCCCCCCGCCCACGCTGCCCAGGGGAGTTCCGCACCACCCTGTGGTACTCACTGGAGCTGCCTGAGTCGATTTGCTGCCTGTTTGAAGCTGCGTTTCAGCCCCAAAGAGGTTGGGGCTGAAACACAACAAAGTACCAGCAAACCGCTTGTCACCTCTGCTTCCAACCTCTACTTAGATGGAATCTGTCCAGTCCTGAAGTGGGCTTACAAATCAGGATGGTTTACAGCCAATTGTATTTGAACAGATTTTGAACATTTACCTAGCATTTCGCTGCTAAGTAAACTATACATCTCACATCAGCTACACATCTCACAACTTTGAAGTGCACAGTTGAGTCCATTTGAGAATTCGACAGTTTGCCGATTGTTAGCTGAGAATTCTGCAGTTCCAAAATTATTCTTTTTCTTACTCTATGGCTCCAAGTTGATTGCTTTTCTCCTGTAGGTAAGCTGTAAAAAGAATGTTCTTCATGCTAATTTAATCCACCACCCTTCTTTTCCTGCCAACATACTACCTTCCTATTGACATCCCAGCAACTGGGACTTTGCAATATACTGTAGTACAATATCTTAATAGATCAGGAGTGAGAAACTGGATCCAGGCCAGATCCAGACATCACCTTTCCGAAAAGCCACGATAATTCAGGAATTTGTCCTATACTTGAAAATATGCTTCCCTACAGTGACTAATGTGTAAAATAAATGTCTTTTCCTCCTTTCATCTGTTCTGGATATTATTATTATTTTGTCTTTTAATGTCCCCGTAATCCCTTACATCGGTGTGGAGTCAAGGCAACTGAATGGAGTAGAGTGTTTACTGGCCGGATGCCCTTCCTGTCGCCAATGCAGAGTTTGAAATAGACAATTACTCATTGTGCCCAGAGAGAGGAATATCTGCCATTGCTACCTAGGATTGAACTCACAGCCTCCTGATCGTGAGGTGAGAGCTCCACCTCTAGGCCACTGCACCACTCATTTGCCTGTCCTGGATATGCTACAATTAAATTCATTGTATGATCTTGGGTAGCATGAAAAAGATTTATCATGCACCTTGATTTATTTTTCTTTTATATTTAATGAGCATTTTTCTTTTTGAGATATTTCCAGGGGAGGAGGAATATTTTTAATAAATGCATAATTAAGGTTTTCTTTTTATCTTCTTCCCATATTTAATAACTATATATTTTATTAATTTTTCACATTTTTGAACTATCCATCTCTTTCAGAGATGGACTCTGGGTGGTATTGCTAATCTATTATTGCTGTGAACATAAACTTTTGCCCCAGTTAAAAATACCCATTTTTAAAGCTACAAAGAATGCTTTATTGAATTCAGCAGGGTTTAAATTTTGAATAGGCCTGCAAAGAACACATTTCTAGCCTTTCTGAATAGGGAAGATGATTCGGCCTCTAGATCAATTTGGTTGTCCCTTCCTACATCGTTTTTTTTCCTGTTTAATTTTTTTAATTAAATTTCAAAGATAGAAAGTTAAAATACAAAATTACAACAAAAAGCGGAAAATGGGGAAGGGACAACAGGGAAAATTTAAAAAGAATATAACACTCCCCCCCCCCCAAATAACAAAGAAAAGTTACTTTCAACTCTCTTTGATATGGATACAATTATATAATTGTTTTAACTTAACAAAGAAAGGGACACATCTAAATTATACATATATATATATTGCTGATGAAAAAAGGAGAAGAACCCGTGGCTTAGTGGTTAAGATA
>JANHFL010070147.1:0-13044 GCA_032468155.1 Oxyrhabdium leporinum
TTTTCTTTTTGTATTGGAATTAACGATACCCAGCCAACACACTGTTCACACAATGATATGTATGTTTTAAAAGAAAAGAAAAAAGAAAAAAAAAACTTTACATTAAAAAATAAATAAAATCCTGAGTTTTTCCAATCATATCCAGAGATCAGTTGCTGAGGAGGACAATAAGAAAAGATAAGCTGCCAACAGGCCAGAGTGCCACTATCTCTTTTCCACTGTGCCATACAACAATAGGGATTTTTTGAATGCATCTGAGGATTGATATTCAGTTTGGCATAGTTTGGCATCTGGGCCAGACGAGCCTGACCAAATCCCTAAGCAAAGCATAAGTGGTTGGTTTGTTTAAAAAAATCAGACTCCTCAATTTTCTGCAGTGACCCATTGGACAATGACTCCTTTAGCAAGTGGCGAAGAGGTTTTCCTAGGAACAGTGCATTCAGAAGAATGTAGGCCTAGCAGATACCATAACATTATTTAACATTATTTACGTAAGGTAAAAATGACCTGTGGAAAGGTATCCCATGTTGTATGTTAAAATATATTTTAATATAATATAACTGTAAATATTCAAAAGACAAACACTGGAGACTGGAAATCATTACAGAAATCAATTGATCAAATAATAGAGTGTGTAATGTGATGACTATGGAATTTGGCATTTCTTAAAAATCTTAAAAGCGAAGAGCCTTCTCTGTTGTAACGCCAGTCCTCTGCAACATCCTGCCCCCTCCCACCTCCCCGGGTGAGGATTGTCCCCGTCCTCCTGTCCTTCTGCAAGAGCCTTGGCTTGGCCGGTTGGCCTAGGGATCCAATAAGGAAGTACATTACTGGGGATGTTTGCCAGACCAACTTGTTGTCCCCACCTCCCCCCTGCACTTCCTGCTCTCCCTCTGCTCATCTTTTTAATTTCATATTACTGTACTTCCGTTGTTCATTCTTTCATTCCTTTACTATTGCTATTTTTATATTTTTAATCATTTTTTTTTCATTTTTAATGTAAGCCACCCAGAGTATCCCACAGTGAGATGGGCAGCAAACAAACTTAACAAACAAACAAGTCTTACAGTATCTAAAATACCAGCCTTTCTCCAAGAAATTCAAAGCAGTGTAGATGATATTGAGAAACTGATATTGAGTTATCTGGATATAAAGAGGGAAAAGTGACTTAGAGCATGTGAGGGTGCCCAATACCATCTAATGGCACAACCTTAAATCAAGATTCAGGCAATTCAAATGAGTATAAATGTGTATAAAGATTTATTGCAAGTTAAAATTTTCTACAAGAATCTGGCCAACTGACCATTAAGGGAAATGCGTGCGAGATAAAAGAGACATTCAAGGTGGGCTGGACTTCTCTTGTGGGTGCGCAGGGACTCGTGACTTATGACATGTTTGATCCCTCCCTCAGGCTCAGCCTGGTCGTCTGCTACATAGTGTTAACTATTTTTTCTTCATATATATAAAATGTATGACAGATCATATTGGGTTGCAAATAGACATAGAAGTTTATAAATTTGGGACCTGTTTTGCAAGGGAGAAAACTATTGTTGCAATATATTTGTCAGTGTTCAACTAGGAGGGATGATATGCGTTTTTCTTTTTTGTCATTTTAACTCACATCTTTTTAAAAATGTTTTTGTTTTGTTTCATTTCATTTTTGTTATTTTTTTCACCCTTTGGATTTTGTGTTTTAATTTTTTGAATAAAATAAAAAGTATTGGAAACAAGTATAATCTAAATGTACACATCTCCCTTAATAGTCCAAATACTATAGTCACATGAACACAAATGATTAATGAAAACAATACAATGAAACTTTGGGAAAGATGGATTTATTGTAACAACAGGGTTAAAAGGTTTTATCACACCTCCCCTGGGTCCTGTCTGCACCTCCCCAAGACAAGTACACCATGTTTGGGAAACCATAGGCTAGAACCAATATTTAGGAATAGCAAATAGTATTTTAATATGCCTTGTTGTCACAATGGTTGGGACTGAGGACACTAAGGAACATCAGTCTTAGGATAATGTATTGTATTTCAGGCAGCCTCCACAGTACAACTACAAAGCATGAATAAAGCTTTAGTCAGGAGCTGTGGTGACACAGTGGTTAGAATACAGTTTTTCAGACTAGCTCACTGCTGTCAGAAGTTCGATCCTGACTGGCTCAAGGTTGACTCAGCCTTCCATCCATCCGAGGTGGGTAAAATGAGGACCCAGATTGTTGGGGGCAATAGGCTGACTCTGTAAACTGCTTAGAGAGGGATGGAAAGCACTGTGAAGCGGTATATAAGTCTAAGTGCTATTGCTCAATGCTAAAGGGTTAGTATTTTTCACGGTAACTACAAATGGTGCCCCAACATGACGTGTACATTTGTAGAGTGCTGGAGATTATTTGTAACTCTTCTTCTTTCAGCTGGTACCTGCTTAATTCTTCAGGAGGTTGTCCCAGGACATCTGCTACATCTAACCAGATGTCTTCAATTTACGATCAGGGAGAAGAAAATGGGCGTAAGTCTAAGAAACATTTAGGCTTTGGATACCCACTAATGATTAGAGGCCAGAGATTAAAAAAAGAAAAAAAAAACAGAAAAAATATGTTAGGATTGCATCTTGAATCTCTTTGCTGGCTTGGATCTATGAAGTGTATACAAATCCACTAAAGATCTTCAATATTGACCTCACAATGCATAATTTTGCAGTTCCCCTCATAGCTTCTCTCTAGCTTGAATTGATCTATTCAAGAGGGCCAAGAAATAAGGATAGGAAAGAAAAGAAACTATTGAACAGATTGTGGAAATATATATTGATGCGGATGGAAGTCAGAGCAGCTGCTGCCAATCCAATCTATATACAGAAATCATTGATATAGGATGAGAGTGATGACTGGATAATGAAATGGGTTTTCTTCGGCAGGAGGTTTTACCAGAGAAGTCATCGCCGGTGAGAATTGCTGTAGCAGCTTCTCATCTGATTCCACAGCTTCATCTGAAAGGAGTATGCTGAGTATGTATCTAGCAGTTCCACTTTCCTACAGCTTTCCTGAAAATATGGTGCATTTGATAGCTAAAGTTATTCAAGCAGAAGCTAGACAGCTTTCAACCAAGGATGGAAATTAATCCTCCAAGACATCTTCTAACTTTAGAATATCATGACGGTCACATATTGTTTTGTCTTTGAGTGGTGGAATAATATTTAAGTAGATTGATAAATATAAACTCTTCGGGAGTTTTTTTCTTTATCCACTTGACACAACTATTGTCCCAAAGGTGCTTTTTGGACACAAAGAGGGTAGCAAGATGTTTCACCTGGTGGTGTTCACGCTTTTCTGGCATACCAGATCTGTAGCACAGAACCTTACGTGTTCATCCAAACCTATAGTAAGCTCTAAACGCAGGAATGACAGACTTGAGAATACCCTTATCCATCTTTCTCATCTACTGTACATCTTCCTATATGTAGAAAGGGACAGTGAGTCTCAGAAAACCTCCATTTCTAAAAGGCTGCCCACTGGACGTAATAATTTTCTGACCCAGTGTGAAAGTCTTAAAATATATTGCTAAGGTGACATTTTTTAAAAAAAGTAGGATTACATTTCAGGAATTCCACCAACAGTTTTGGTGGGCATGATGATGCATTTAAAATTAAAGACCCCCTTTTTTATACAGTCCAGAAAAAGTTAACCTTAAAAAGTCTAACTGAAATGAACATTTAACTCTAAAATTTTAGTAAGATTTAAGAAGGCCTAATCTCCTCTAGATTGAACCTAAATCCTAAAGTCAATAGTAGTGATTGGCTACATTCACATAATCTACTGTGTTTCAGATTAAGCCACTTCATTGTATAATTCTGCATATCAGTAATTTGGAGACCCTTATTTGTTAAAATGGGGTGCAGATCTATATCTCAGTGCAACCTAACATTTTATTTTGGGTTTTAATGTTGACTAGATCCCACCACTTACTAAAATAGGGTTTGATCCGATATCTCATGCCGTGACATGATGAATCATACATAGCAACAACATACATGGTGCATACAGGAAATAGTACTAACTGGTGTATTTGCTAAGAGTTTGAATTGTGAATTTACCAATTTTATTTATTTATTTTTTACTAGGAAGGTATTAATTTACCTTTATACTTACAGTCCTTACCAAACAAGTATATTCCCAGTTAGTTTATAAACCTCCAGAAAGAACTCCTTAAATGTTTTGTGAATTGTTCTGTTTCACAGAAACCATATGCTGCATTCCCAGCCTTATTGTATATTCTATTGTCTGCTTTCTTCGAAAACTTTTACAATCCTGCTACTGTGCAAGGTAAGTAGCACTGTAAAAATGGTCAAAAGCTTCTTTGGAAAGAAATCATGATCGAAACAGCTAACTTTGCATCTGATAGTCTTCCCCATTACGGAAGATCTCCCTTTGGTGGGGTAGAAGTTGGAAATATCATATATTAGATGCCTTTTGACATGCAAGACTTTAAATAGGCTAAAGATCCATTTTCTCTAACACCTTTTTTATTTTAATTGCCTTAATACACTCTATGTAATTTAAATATTTAAATATTATTTTATTTGTTTGTAAATTCATGTTATATATTAAAATAATTTATTATAATTTTATGAAATATTCCACTCTTATTGTGTTTTAATGGTGCACTTTATGCACAAATTAATTACCCTTATTTTCTCCCTTCCTTGCCTCTAAAAGTAACAAATTCTGCATAGTCCCATTTGGAGTTTTTCTCTCACTCTCTCTCTGGTACTAAGTCCCTCCCTCTAAATTCAAGTCTACTTCTCTCAGATTCTCCAAACCTCATATCTTCTCCAGCCAACTTACTTGGCAATTTCTTTGGTGGTGAAAGTTGCCAAGCTTGTTCTATCCACCCTGGCTGAGCTGGGAATGGGACAACCCACCACAGCCAAGTCACTGCAATCAAATTCACCACGGCCAACTCACCATGGCCACTCACAACTCGCCATGGGAGAATTTAATAATTCAAATTTATTAATTAAAATAAATTTAAAAATATTTTCATTTTTGTCATTCACATTTCATACTGTCTCTCCTTTCCCATCCTTTATTCAATGATTCTATTCCATTATTTCTTTGATATAAGTGTAACTCTTGTCCTGTGGCGAGTTGGCCATGGCGAGTTGGCCGCGTCAAATAGTCATAGATCCAGCTGAGATATCCACTGACCTCATGAATCATTTGCATGCATTCAAGCTGCCTCTCTCCTCCATTACTTGCAGGAAGAAAGATCACGTTTGTGTTATGTCTTCCTGTACTAGTTATTCACAAGTAGTCTTTTTGCTGATCCTCTTGCTGGTTACCAACAACTTTTTCTTTTCCTCTCTCTTCTGCTTTTCCATGTCTCAAATGTGTGACCTTAACATGCTTCTGAGCTCATTCTAGGCTTAATCACAAACTATACTGGTTTATTTCCCCTCCCTCTCCCTGATCTTCTTAGGAGCTGGTTAAAGTATAATCCCGGACTTAGGATGTCTAGAAGAGCAAACTCTTCTACATCCTGTGATTTAGCTTAACGTTTCACCTTTTTCCTAGTTTACACCAACTGTATTGCAATCCCCTGGATTTCATTTACCATGCCTGGATAATGAATAATAATCCTTCTGGTAGCTACCAAGCCTAAACAGAAAAGGCTCATGGTAGATGCAGACCAAAATCAACAGTAAAGAGGGAGAAATAAGACTGGGGTTAACTGCTCACATCATGCCACTACTACCCAAGTTGTATAATGAGATCTAAGGGCCAAGAGGCTTAATTCACAATCATTAACTCACTGTGTAGTGGTATGTCTACATGTTTCAAGAAACAGTATTGAAGTGCAGCTTTTATGTCTAGAAAGGGGAAGACACTATTGGTCCTAGAAAGTCAGTTTAATGCAGGGGTGGGCCGCTGCATGGACGCAGAGGTTCAGGCAAGCCTCTTGCTCTGAGCTCTGGCTGGGCCCCACCCACCCGCCGTTACCTTAAGCTATTGCTAAATAATTCACCTTTCAGCCACCCCAGCTGCTCAGGTGAGCTCCGCACCTCCCCTGCTTCACTCTCTGGATCTGCTTTATCAGCTGCCTCCTCTAGCTTCGCACGAGTCCCAACAAGGTGCATGCGAGAGACGCGAGTGGTCGTGCGAATGTGCATGCGCGACCAGCGAACCTCTTGCTACAGCAAGAGTAGCCCACCTCTGGTTTAATGTATTTGTAACAGAAGGTTTTGAGGTGGCCTAAGGACTGTAGAGTCTCGGAGAAATCTTTTAACTCTGGACATAGGAATGCACAGGCCATTTGCAATCTAAAGTGCTATGGATATCTAGAACGAGCACCCTGCATACAATATATGCCCCATATATCAACATAACCGATTTAAAAATGCATGTAGATTGAATAATGGCCCAACAATTCAAAATGCATATGCATCCATCACAGACCATGATGATATGCAAAGGACAAAATATGTGTCATGATGCATCTATTGGCCTTTCATATTCCCCGGTATCACATGATAGTACAAAAATCAGGTGGCCTGAAAGATGATGCATATTTCATTATTTGCCCTTCACCTGTCAAGATGGCTGTCTCTTTCTGGATACTTTTGGATTGCTCTTGAAGCAGCCAAGATACGTGGAGAACAGAGGGAATGTCCTTGAAGGACAGAAAATAGGTCCCTACGAAGGCAATAGTTAGAACTAGCTTGAGGCCAGGTCAAGAAAATAATGCGTGAAAACATCTCAGGTCCCTCCCCAGGTCACAAGAAGATAAAATGAAGGTGGGGGGAAGTATGTCGACTTACAAGATTCTGTTAGTATAGATTTGCAACAACACCTGAATTTACAGTATATGGCTGTGGTTTCTAGTCTTGCCTATGTTATAGGATTGACAATATCATATATCATATCATTCCATTCATTCTACATGATAATCTTATTCTAATTTATTCCAATAGCCTCTTGCCTTCATAAGAACCAGCTTACTTTCTCCCTTGCTTGCAGGAAGAGAGACGAGGCTTGTGTTATGTCTCCCTGTACTGCTTACTCACTTGTCTTTCAGCCGATCCTTCTGGTTTCCAGCAACTCTTCCCTTTCTTTTCCTCTCTCTTCTACTTTTCTATGTCTCAAGCAATGGAATAACCTGAGCATTGCCTAGAATTTGATGCTTAAGAGAAAATGACCTGCTTGACATGCAGGCAATTTCCAATTCCATCTCTGCATATCCAGTCTGGGAAAGGCCCCTGTTTGAAATCCAAGAATGCCGCTAACATTTTAAGCAGTACTGACTGATCTGGTTGAACTCGATGCAACTTCCTAGGTGTTTGTTCCCTTTCTCATGCAACAGCTAGTATGGCCATAATGTATGATGTGATGCCATTGGCACTGGGGGTTAAGGAAACACCCTGTTTGATGACATCACAACCTGCATTGTTTTATGGCAGACATCAAGCAAGGAAGAGAGGAGAGACATGAAGTAGCAGCAACCCTTAGAATGACTTGTTAATAAGCCTCTCTGGTTGGAGAGGGAACCAGCAATGTCCATGGGTGACCTTCGCTATTATCAAGATTCCTATTCTTATCCTTAGCAATTCCTAAGAATTGTTCCATCCATTGACTTTACTTAATGATCCTACCTTCCTCCTCAGAAACCAAAACCCTATGGCAAACTGTGTGAGATGCTTGACGTTTCTCATCATAGCTGTCTCAGTCATTTATGGTAAGTACTCATTGTTCCACCTGAGCTTTGAGAAACATCTGAATAGCGGCAGGTCCTCATGGATCTAACATAAAAAGTGCTCACGTTGAGGATCTGAGTGTCAGAAGTCCCAATGTGCCAGAGATAAAAGTAATCTTTATCCAGAAAAAATCATGTTCTAACCCACGTCAGGCGGACAACGCAGAGGTTACGGGGGGGGGGGCTGTTTACTGCTCATTATCACAGTGACAAACAACCCACCAATGGTGCCAGTGAAACTCCACCACAGCCCTCAGTTTTCCATCAGTCTGGGTTCACAATCTAAGTTCCAGTCAACCCACGAGGCAAGAGGGAGGTAACAATACCAACAAATCCAGTGTTCCAGCAACCAAAACACAGTCCAAGAGTCCGAAGTCCAAGAGGTGAATCGAAGTCCAACGTTCAAGGAACAGGATCCAGGGAAGCCGGGAAGAAGCACATCAAAACGAGCAAGTGTTCTCGACAAACACATTTTCCCAAGCCTCTGGTTAAATCACCCTTCCCCAGCTTTCCTTGTGAGGAAGGGGAGGGCTGCTTCCTCTCAAGCAACCTCGCTGACCTCCTCTGTCCACAGATTAGTGGTGGTCTGGAGCCTGCCATCTCTGTTGGCCCTCTGCAGCTTCTCTGCTCCTGCAGGAGGCTCCCCATCCAGTTGGCTGCCACCCCTACATTGCCAGACAGCTCTGGGACTGCCTCGTCCTCAGCCCCTGAACTCTCCACTCGTTCAGAGAGGACTGTGTCCTCCCTATTGGGTGGTTCCAGCTCCAACTTTTCCTCTGAACCAGGATCCGACAAAGTCATGGCACATCTGCAGATTCTTGCAGGATGAATATGCATGAAAGTGCACGGCAGAAATATCCAACCTGCATGAAAAGGCATGTTATTGTACATCCTATGACCCTCACCCTTTTCTAAGCAGATACAGATTTTTCTCCCAGTACTGAAAGAGATTCTGTAAAGGCATATTTGGGTAGGTGGTTGAAGTAGAAGAAGTTGGGATTTTGAATGGCAAGTATTGGTAGGAAGAAGTTAATTTTTAAATGCTCTTCCAGGTAGTGGGAGATGGCTATGCATGGTGATATCTTTCTTATATACACTTCTATATTACTCTGCATTTATAAAACTAGTTTTCCAAGCTTTTCTATTCGTTCAAAATGGAGGAGAGAAAGTGGCCAGTGTTCAATAAAATCACCAAATTTCAGTGTAGGTAGGATTAATTTACTTCTTGAAGAGTTTTGAGAAAAGAGGGTAACATGTTAGAGACTTCTATCCTAATACTCTTCTATTATGTTGCATGTCTGCAGTCCTGCCAGAGACACGAAAATACAGGTAGTCCTCAACTTACAACCACAATTGAGCCCCAAATTTATGTTGCCAAATGAGACATTTGTTAAATGAGTTTTGCCCCATTTTATGACCTTTCTTGCCCCAGTTGTTATGTGAATCATTGCAGTTAAGTTAGTAATGTGAAAAACAGTCATAAATCATTTTTTTCAGTGCCGTTGTAACTTTGAATGGTCACTAAATGAACTGTGGCAAGTCGAGGATTGCCAGTACTAAGAAAACTGCACGGACATATGCATGGTTAATAGACATTAAACATAACTCAAAGGAGATTCCAGTAGAGAGAAGTTTCCTGAATAAGGGCTTCCATAGGAGTCCAAAAGCTTGGAAAAAGCAACCTCCAGATCCGGTGACTCAGTAAAAGGAGAGTTTATATTTACTAAACTGGATTCCGACGCTGAGCTGAGAGCTGTTGTGTAATAAGTCCCAGTTAAGAGGCTATAGGTGAGAGTCATGTAATTTCAAATTGAACTTGTGGCGTGAAAAAGTGAGTCTATGAATCTGCACTTGGGCAATTCCTTCTGTGTGAAGTAACCAGGTTGAATCTGTGCCACTTTAGCCATTTCTTGGGCATGAAGCTTCAAATTAAAAAGCGTTTGTTGAGTTAATTATAGAAACTCTTCCCATTTTTGCTTATTTCTTACAGCTACTCTTTACTGCATTTGTCAATACCTCCGATTATCAGATGGCCTATCATCAAAGGTAAATACCATTCCAAGTAATGGACAGAAAGGGAAGTCTTCAAAATGGTTTGGGGCCAGATTGGGCAACTCATGGAGAATTCGGGAAGCATGCAGTGGGCCTCAAGACAAAATGGCTGTTGTACACAAGGAGCTTTTCCTCAGTAGCAATTCTCAATGGAAACAAGCACTTGCTGGATAATCAGAGACCATCATAATGGAGAT
Organism: Oxyrhabdium leporinum; assembly: GCA_032468155.1. Taxonomy (NCBI): domain Eukaryota; kingdom Metazoa; phylum Chordata; class Lepidosauria; order Squamata; family Cyclocoridae; genus Oxyrhabdium; species Oxyrhabdium leporinum. The sequence goes on from JANHFL010070147.1 coordinate 10,001, forward strand.
GCTCTTCACATTTGCTTTCTTGGGTTTTGAGCCAGAAATGTTGTATCTGGAAAACAGCAAGTGAATTTGTGTATCATCCACCATCATGGCAGTAACAGTTAAAACCTGGATTTCCTTTTTAAAAAAATAAAAGAATGGTTCAAGTAGCAAACTTGGCTCCTCTACTTTTGCATTCTCCCATAATAGGCAGTCCTTGTTTAGTGACTGCAATTGACAAACTACAAGCTGGTTGTTTAGCTAAGCTGTCACTAAGTGAAAAATCACGAGACCACAATTCTGCTTATTATTTTACTTCAGCTTTCCCTTGCTTTACAGCAGGGCTGTCAAACTCCCAGCCCGCGGGCCAGATGCGTCACGCGCTGGCCATTCCCACACCTGGTTTAGCGAAGGGGGAAAAAAAGTCCCAATACGTCCTGTGACAACGCTGACATGAGTTTGACACCCCTGTTTTACAGCATCAGAAGGATACAACCATAAATAGCTGCATGAGCCCAAACAGTATGGAAGGTGTCAAGGGAATTCAATTGATGAAGAACCTGGGGAAAAAGCCAAATCATGTATCCCTTTTCCCCTATTCCACACCATTTGAAATTCTCACCCTGCCACTGGGATAATCAGAAGGGAATTAATGTTTGTATTTACAAGAGTGAGCAGGCACACCATGGGGAATAAATATTGAAAGGAGTGTAGCTGCTAGCGTCTTAGGAGGCAAATGCCTTCAGGGTGAAAGTGATTAGGATTTTGTCAATTCTAGGCAGCAGCTGCCGGCAGGCTGTAATCAACTAATTAAGATTACACATCTGTCCCTGCTAAGTTGTTCTCAGCAATTTTGGAGGAAGCACTGCTACACAAACAAGCAGCTCAGGAAATGATAGCTTGGTTGAGTTTGATATAGCGATTAAAGTGCTAGCTTAGAGACCAGGAGACTGTGAGTTCTAGTCCTGCCTTAACCGTGAAAGCAAGCTGGGCGACCTTGGGCCAGTCACGCACTCTCAGCCTAATTCACTTCACATTGTTGTTGTAGGAAAAATAAGAGGAAGAAGGTGTGTTGGATATGCTTACCACAATGGGTTATTTTGTAAATAATAATAAAAATAATAACAATAATAATAATAATAAGGGAAAGTGTGATACAAACAAGCAAACATAAAAATATCTTGGCTCTATGAGGGGAATGGGATAAGCACAAGGCAATGCAAACATGTGACCAAATGATGTTGCAAAGATAAATGTGGGTATTGGCCCCAAAGTTACTTTTTCATTATCTTTGTAATTGTAAATTGTCATTATCTGAGGCAATCACTAAATGAAGACTATCTGTAATCAAATTAATTTGCCACATAATTCTGGCTCGGTAGATATGGAATTGAACTTAAATCAAGAAGTATTTTTTTTCTAAAATGGTCATAGATTAATTACTGTTAATTATGGTTAGTGTTACATGTTATAAATTGTTGTTTATATTAAAGTTGATTCATATCTGTTTGTTTTTCTTTCAACAGGAACTTACAAAAGTATATGAAACTGAGCTGAGTGAACTCTGGTAAGGCTATTCCACATCCCTCGAAAATATCTTAAAGAAAAAGACTTTACTCATTAATTAAATGTATAAGCTGCTTCAATCTATCACGACTCTGGGCAGTTTACAAAATACAATAGTAAAAACAAGAATGTGCATAAGCTTAAAAAAAAAGTTTGGAGATCCTCATCCAATAAACTAAAACACCCCAAGAGGTCTCCTCCATTTCAAAAATGGGAGAGAAGTCCCATATGGAAGAAATGTCATGGTTTATCTGGCCAACTAAGAATCTAGCCAACTGACCATTAAGGAAATGTGATAAAAGAGACATTCAAGGTGGGTAGGACTTAGATCTCTTGTGGGCGTGCAGGGACTCATGACTTATGACATGCTTGACCCTGCCCTCGAGCTCAGCCGGATCATCAGCTACATACTGTTAACTATTTTTTCTTCATATATATAATGTATGGCAGGTCAAATTGGGCTACAAATAGATGTAGAAGTTTATAACTCTGGGATCTGTTTTGCAAGGGGGAAAGCTATTCTTGTTGCAATATATTTGTCATTGCTCCCCCTCCAAACCTAAGATATGGAAGAAATGTCATGGTTTAAGGGCTTGTACAGCATGGGAGCTGTACAAACCTCAGGGAATGTGGCTTATTGAAATGCAGCATTATCCCAGCCAGGCTTAGACCTACAGGAACCGTCTATGACAGGGCTGCCCAACCTTGGCAACTTTCAGACCTCTGGACTTCAACTCCCAGAATTCCCCAGCCAGCCATGCCCTGGTCTAGGAGTTTAGGCCTCAACCCTCATGACCTCATGTAAGGTTGTCCAATCCCATTCTTGGCCTACACCAATCCCTTTGGATGCAGTTTTAAGATTGAAAACACATTGGAAGACTTCTTGGGATAAATATGCATTTGCTTTTCGTTAGAGACCACAGTGCAACATTCTTTCCCGCCGCAGGATAAAATATTTAAGCTTCAATTCTGTGGACCTTTCCGTGGAAGTAAGTTCCACTGAATTCAATAAGATTAATTCCCGACTACATATGTTTAATTCCTGACTACATATGTTGGGGTCAGGCATGCTTAATATATCCTTTCCTGAATCTAGCATCCGTCAGATTCAGGGAAAATGCCTTCAGGTTTATGTACCCACAATAATTGGCTGCTGCATTGCAGGCCCAGGAATAGTCTGACAAACAGTTATGATGACAGGCAGTCCTCAACTTACGACCACAACTGAGGCCAAATTTTTGCTGCTAAGTGAGACATTTGTTAAGTGAATTTTGCCCCTTTCTATGACCATCTTGAAACACTTGTTAAGTGAATCTCTGCCCTTGTTAAGTTAGTAACACGGTTAGTAAATGAATCTGGCTTCCCTATTGACTTTGCTTGTCAAAAGGCTGCAAATACGAGTCTGTTGCCAAGCATCTGAATTTTGATCACATGACCATGGTGATGCTGCAACGGTCGTAAGTGTGAAAAATTGTCATAAGTTACTTTTTTCAGTGCCACTG
>JANHFL010070451.1:0-13031 GCA_032468155.1 Oxyrhabdium leporinum
CAGAAGACCAGCATGCTGAAGGTGATCAGCTTGGCTTCGTTGAAGGCCCCAGGGAGATTCCTGGCCAGGAAAGCCACCGTGAAGCAGATGATAGCTAGGAAGCCCATGTAGCCAAGGGCAAGGTAGAACATGGCAACAGAGCCTTGATTACATTGAAGGATGATTTCCTCAGATTGTGAATACATGTCTGACTCAGGGAATGGAGGAGAAGTGCCCAACCAGATACTGCAGAGGAGAACTTGGATACCAGAACATGAAAGGATGATAGAATTGGCCAGCGTCTTCCCTAGCCATCTCTGTAAATTATTCCCTGGTTTTGTGGCAAAGAATGCTAATACCACAGTGACTGTTTTGGCCAAGACTGTAGAAATGGCAATTGAGAAGATGCTGCTAAAGGCTGCTTGTTGGAGAAAGCATGTGGCTCTCCTTGGCTGGCCGATGAATAGAAAAGAGGTCAGGAAGGAAAGGAGGAGGGAGATGAGGAGGATGTAGGAAAGGTCTCGATTGTTGGCTTTGACTATGGGAGTTTCTTGGAATTTAATGAACATTCCCAAGGCAAAACCTGTTAGTAAAGAGAGGAACAAGGCAAGTGAAGCTAGAATGATCCCCAAATTTTCTCGATAGGATAGGAAAGTTTCAGTCTTAGGTAGACAGTCATCTCGCTTGATGTTTGGATGCTGATCTGCTGGACATTTGGTGCATTTTTCAGCATCTGAAAAGAGCAAGATTAGTATCTCTCATAAACTAGATTCTTCCTTCATATGCATAGTTGGAGTGAAACTGGGGATGCTGTGCATGAATATGTCTGTAGAATAGTTAGGAAATTTAAGTAGTTTTAAGCAAAAGAACAAGTTCAAAGGGCAAATGAGATTCTCTGCCACACATTCCCAGGACGAAATGTGACTGTCTTTACTGGAATCTCAGTGAGATTTCATGAACCATGCACTACAGAAGCAATCCAAAGCAGTCCACAATCCTCCCATCAATGACCCATGTAGAGATTGGGTCTTCTGGTAATAGACCAGGTGAATCAAAGGAAGAAATAAGATGTTGAACTCAAGGCCACCATGGCTCCTGCAAATATGTCCTCCTACATCTGGACCAAGGAAATGGTCAGGTTTTATTTCTGGAGAGCACTTATCTGGCTGGTCTATTCTTTTTCCTTCCACCCATTCCAAAAAAGCAGGAACCAATGGCTTCTGTGACTTTAGTAAGGATGAAAAGACAAGGGTCATTTTTATACTTTTTGAAGTGACTCCGGTTAGAAGGAGAAACTCTTTGTCACCCTTTAGTTAAAAATGCCTGAACAAAGTCTATGGTCTTCCTGAAAGACTTCTCCTTTCCTCTGGAGCCACCTACCTTCAACGGTGGAGATGGTTCCTTCTGCACAAAGGTGACAGTCATAGCAGCAAATGGGCTTCTCTTCCTGAGCTACCTTCATGAATCCAGGATGACAGTTTTCCACACATGTAGAAGGAGGGAGGGGCTGAGGAGAGAAAAGGGAATAAAACTCTGGATCGTGAGATGGGTGGCATATATAATGTACCCAGAAAATGAACTTATTTTCAGAAAAATGGCAGAGGTTTAGTCCAAGATGTAGCTTTGACTATAGAGAAGCCAATAGAAATGTGAGGAAGATCTAAAAGATTGAATTGCACACTCCTCCTCTGTTTCCCGTTCCTTTTAATGTTTTATACACATTACAAATTTAGACTTTTGTTTTAAACTTCAATATTTAATTGCTTGAAGATACGTTGCCTGCATATTTTACAAACCACCTTATTTGAATGACTCCCTCATTCTAACTTTCTTTCCGTAGACTCACTGAATAGTTTGTATTTAAAGTTAAAGATTATTATTCGTGGCCACCTAAACAGCCAATAAAGAAGTTTTCACTCTTGAGAGTCTTAACAGCTAATGTGAAAACTCAAAAGCATTGAAAGCAATTCTGCCTCCCAAAAGTGTATTCCTCTTATAGCCACCTTCGATGGAATAAAATAAATATTACTCCCACCTTGTTCAGCTGTTCCACCTGTGCGATATTCTTCCGGTCAATAGAAAATATAAAATCCTGGGATTCCCGTTTTTCTAGACTCCCAGATTTCACTCTCTTGACAGATTTATTTGGGAAAACAATCCAGCTCACAATGTCCAGGTCAGTTGTAAGATCTCCTTTCTTATCTAAATATACCCCTTCTATGGAATTATTGTAAAACTGAGAGCTTCGAAGGAAGGTGTGCAGCTGGAAAGAAAATAAAGTAAATAAAACTTTAGAAGGGACATCAGAGGTTCTTTTTGTTCTTTTTTTAAGTCCCCTTTGTCTATACTGGGAGACTTCTGAACATGTCTGTCTCTCTGCTCAAAAAAACAGGTTTTATTGTCAGAGTCAAACTTGGGTAGAAGAACATTAAGAAGCAGGGGAATAATAACATCTGCTAACTTAATATTTAAATATCTCGATCAGAATAATGATGGTAAAGGGCAAAAGTTAGGAATGTGGTCATTCATGTTCCACTGTTTTATTAGAGCAATGGAAAAACACCACTCTTCTAAAGGCAAACAAGTATTTTTGTTTTTTTTTAAAAAATCATGTTTAATTAATCTAAAAACAGATGACTGAAATTTCACCCATTGAGATTTTCCTTTAACTTGAGGGTTGTTAGATTTTTCTCTTGTGTTGTATCCTTAGTTGCCCAAGTAAAGTAGGTAGCTTCACTATTTTTACTTTCCCGTGCTTTCGTCGGGGTCTTCAGTGGTGACGATCAGTGACTTCACACTGCAAGCATCATCATGTAAGATATTGGTTGATATCTCTCTTCTTGCTCCCATTTGCTCCTTTTTGAGATTGGAGAGAATTACTTGATTCTGACCTCAAGTTGGCTTCTTGTTTGTACCAAATTCATCAGTTTGGGAAAAAAAAAAAGAATGGCCGAACAACCAAGATATTTGCTTTGAAAAAGATAAAATTAAAAGAGAATATTGAGGGGCAAATGGAAAGAAAAATGAAAGAAACAGAAGGTTGTAATTAGATTGGAATCGATTGGAGTTTCTGGGTAATATTTTTTTTCAGAATAGATAACCAAGGCATCCAATTTCAAAACTAATTCTCATATTTTGAGGAAACATGTCTAATGGAAAAGAAGTACCTGCCAAGCCTTTAGCCTTGGATCTTCTACCTTCATGGCCCTGTTCCTCACTGATCTCTTGAATGTGGATATGAGAGCTGAATTTAAGGCCCTTCCCACAGCCCAGATGGTGTTGTAGATGAGATAACTGTCCAGGGTCAGGGTCCGATCAATCTCCTCTTTCCTCAGAGCCACCAGTTCTTCTGTCTGTCTACACCGTCTCCAGACTTTCACTGAAAAGTCATCCTTGGTGGATGAACATCTAAACGTTTTCCTCAAAAAGTCAACTAGGATGTTAACAAAGATACCAAAATCATCATAGTTTGCCCACTTCCTTTCCTTTATCATAAAAGAGAAAATGCCACTTATGTGTTTCAAGGAATACTCATTATACACAAAATCAAGACTGAAATCCCACTGCGCTGTGGTGATCCAGACTTTACCTACATCATGTTTCGAAAGATATGTAAGTATGGCATCTATAATTATCATTCCTATCAAGAACGAATTAGTCTCTGAACCTAAAACAAAGACATTGACATTTATCCATTTGAAGTATACACCTGAATTGAAATTCATATCCGCAACATTCAGTGTAAAGCTTTGATATATAACTGCACAAATGCCATTCCTTAACATCAAAGAAGACATCATCTTCATGAACCTCTCCCCTTGGTCAGTTTCTGGAGCAACAAGACCAACTATGGTCCACCTGAAATAGAGGAGAAGCTGGACCATCCCTGGGTACTGGATTCCTTCAGCAGGGAGCATCGGATAGAAGAAAGGAAACTGAGTTTTATCCCCCATAATCCTAGAAGCAAAGCTATAATTGATCTGAAAGAAATGGAAGATGTTAGTTAAATATAACAAGAAAATGTAATTGTTCTTATTACCATAACCAAACTCTGCTTCTAATTTACAGCAGAGGAATTCTGATTGAAAATCACACAATTGAAAATTGTTTCTCCAAGAAAGACACACCTGAGGGATTTTGTAAGTGCCCAACATGTTGGAAATCTGGATGGAGATGCCAGTCTCGGCCTCTTCCAGAACAGCCACTGTGTTCCTCTGCCTTCCACACCTGTAGTTGGGCACATTGGCCTCCCCATCTGAAAGCAGGTCCAGCAAAGGATCTGTAGTCATCTCTACCTTGAAGAAGTTCTCATAGATATTATAACCCAGGGTGATGTTGGGTAAGAGGTGGCCTTTCAAGTTGATATCCTCAATGGTGAAAAGGAAAGGCACAAATTTCCAATAATACTTGCTTGATGCTCTGCAGGTATGAACAATATCAATGAAAATAATATTTACTTTCATTGCATGATAACAGCTTTAGTACACTCAATCGTATTTTTTCTTCCAAACAATATGGAATATTCAAAAATATTAATAGAAAAGGAATATCAATAGAATATTTTTGGATCATGCAATATTTGTTAAAAGTCACTCTCCTAGTTGGTGAAACTAGCACCACTTCAATTTCATGCGCTTCTCTTCTAGAATTTAATATTTTATATATTTGATGGTCTGCTTCCTCTGTCTTAGTAAAACTGATCGATATACCCAGAGAGCTAAAAGAAACTATAATCTTTTTTATGTTTATGGTGACATTCAGAGTCTGTTAAACATCAGGTTATTTTCTCCAGGTCTTGGGCCAAGTCAAAGTTGAAACAATGTTGTTGCTTACTTTTTGTTGTTCTGGGGCCTCTCTTTGATTCTTTTCCTGTTTTCTATTGTTTCTTTTAATTGTAAGTACCCAGAGAAAGAACGGGGCTTGTTTGTTTATAGAATTCATAGTGAATTCTATGAATTCTATAAACAAATGACTAACTAAAGCAATCAACCAACCAATAGATTATTATTTTATTTTAAAAAATTGCTTTGTTCCTTGCATGAATTCGTAAATGAGAATGAGATATATTTTACCTGACCATCAATTCCTATATATCTACAGAGATTCTCAGTCATCCAGGTCACGGTTGAAAAAAATCACCTTTGGGATATCAATTCCTAAGTTCTTAACTGGGACGCTTTCATCCCAGCAGTAAATTTTAGTGTGGAGAAACAATGGTGGTGTTGTCTCTGATGCAGAGAGAAAAAAGACCATCCTGCTGTGCTTGTCCAGGTGTCCCATAGAATATAGAACAGAGTAGAGCTGGAAGGGAACTTGGAGGTCTTCTAGTCCAGCCCTCTGCTGAAGCAAGAGAACCTATACCATCTCAGACAATTGACTGTCCAGCCTCTTCTTAAAAACCTCCAGTGATGGAGTGCCCACGATTTCTGGAGGCAACGTCTGTTCCACTGGTTAATTGTCCTTATTGTTGGGAAGTTTCTCCTTAATTCCAGGTTGTTTCTCTCCTTGAATAGTTTCCAACCATTATGTCTTGTCCTGCACTCTGGTGCTGCCCTCTTCTTTATGGCAGCCTCAGGGGTGAGGTGGAAGAGAGATTTTCTTTTGTTTCTCTGTATCCACGCTCTAGCTCTGCTCATAGGACAGAATGGAAAATGGATGGGGGGGAATATTTTGACTGAGGTTTTATACTTAAAAGCTAAAATGAATTTTGTGATCTGCAGTGTGCAGTAGGGACCCCAAAATAGAATAAGAAAGTAAGTTAGCAAAGAGAACAGATCAGTGAGAGAGCATCTTGTGCTATACACATTTATTGAAGTGCCTCTAACACAGTGTGCAAGGATTGACTTACTGTGAGAATTTTGTTGAAGGACTTCTATCAAAGCTTAATGGTTGAAATCTACCCTGCATTGCTGAGACTAAGCCACTAATCATATAATCTCCTGGGTTGTAATGATGCTCTGGGTCCACTTCACCCTGCTGCAGAGTCAGGAGGCATTTGGCTTTGTGCATCACGCCAGATCCCCATGGCCACAGTATCAGCACAAAGAGAAGAAGCAGCAACATGTATTGTGTTCCTGACTGAGTCTTCTTTCTGTCTCCTGCTTTTTAAGAGAGAAAAATAAGAGGTAGAAGAAACCAAAATCTAGGGTCTCCTGGTTGAGAAGGGGGTTGGACTAGGAGACCTCCAAGGTCCCTTCCAACTCTGTTGTTCTGTTATTTCTGTACGATGCTTTGGATCAAGTCAGTGTCAGCAAAGGGACAGAAACACAGAATCTGCTTTGATCTAAAACTACCATCAAATTCGCTTTCTGTATATACCCAGCATTTCTGACACACTCCACTCGACGTTGCTTTGGAAGTCTGATATCGACACCAAAATATTTTCTGACATGTTTATATTTTTTTGGAAGTTTGCAGAAACCTCTCTTAGGTCCTAGCGTTAGGACAACAAATAAATCACTATGATTTGGATAATTGCATGGAAGAGAACTTTCAGATCTCTGAACCCTGAATGAGGGAGAAAAATGGGCCACTGAGGGAGAATGGAGAATTTGGCCCAGATCTTTTTAATAAAACACTTTTAGAAAACCCAGAATAAAGAGAGACTTTTAGCATGGCCACAAAAAGTGGCACTTAATGGGGATTTACGTGGACTTTTTACCTAGGAAAAGTTATAGATAGATCTGTAGCCACCTGTGAATCTTATTTAGAGATGAGAAACTAGTCCCTGTTTTGAGACAGATAAATGTGGGGAGCAGCACCTGAGGAAGGAAAAGACATAGAATAAGCACCAAACAGTAACTTCTGAAGTAGGAGTTTAGAAGTAGAAATTAAAAGAGAAAGGAATTATTTCAAGAATGGCAGTAAAACAAAGTTTATATTCCATAACAAGACCCCTTTTTTTCCCTATGTCGGAAGCACCAAAGTGTTTCTGTGGTGAAAGGATTTGCCAGTGATATCATCATCGCCCTGGGGGCACCCACTTGGGGGCTCCTTTCATGTCCTGTGAATTTGCCCGCTGAAGTGATACCCATTAATCTCCTCTCAGTCACCTGCTTTTGAACTGTTGGGTCAGCAGGAGCTGGAGCATATGACAGGAGCTCACCCATGGCTTGTGGCAGCAATGGGTCTTGAACACGAGCCTGCCTATCAGCAGCCCAGTGTTTTAACCTCTTGAGTCACCACGTTCCTCTTACCAGACCATGAAGGAGCAAAAGCAGCAGCTCAAAGGTTCAACCAACGTTGGATAGGAGAAAGTATTCAAAGAGAGACATAGGAAATAATTGGTATCTGTGCAGTTTCTTTAGCCTATTCCAAAGGAAGGGGGCTAAGGCCAGATCCCTCCTGACTTTCTAGAGACAGGTACCCTTTCCAGAGGATTCAAATTGATTTTGCTGACTTCCTCAGGCACTGCTGCATATGAAAAACCCAGTCTTAAGGGAACTATGCATATATGTCTGCCTTTGAAATTGTATATGCGCAACCAATGCCTTTAGACATTAAATTAAGATCCCATCCAAGAAGATATTCATCCTGACTTAGGATGTGTGGAATCAAAACTCAGAATACAAATGAAATAGTCAAGGCTCACTGCAGTGTTTATTAGACAGTAGGTACTGAAGGACTCACCTCCAAAATAATAGTAGAAGGGTCACTGATGCACACACAATGATGCATCCATATTTATACATTTCAAAAAGGAAGGGAATGTATTTAAAAGATCTCATGTTACTTCCTGTCTTCCTTCTCTGATCTATGGGAAGGATAGTCTTAGAAGAAATATTTGCATCTTGGGGTTGCTATGGGAATGTTCTGATGAATCCTACCTGTGAGTTGCAAAACCACATAACTCATTTGGTCTCCTAACAGTAGGAGGGTCACTGATGCACACAAAAGGATGCATCCATATTTATACATTTCAGAAAGGAAGGGAAAGTAATGCATACATATATATTCATAAGCAATAATATAGAAGATCTCAGGTTATTTCCTGTCTTCCTTCTCTGATCTGTGGGAAGGATGGTTTTAGAAGAAACATTTGCATCTTGGGGTTGCTATGGGAATGTTCTGATGAATCCTGACTGTGAGCTGCAAGACCATATAACTCAGTTTCTCCATCCCAAAGGTGCTTTTTTCAAAAGGCAATTGGACTTTCTTCGGTTTTTCCTTTAAAATGTTTTGCTTCTCATGAAAGAAACTTCCTCAATTCAAAATTGAATTTTCAATATAAAGTGGAAAAAAAAAGATGAATTGCAACAATTGTCCCATTAAGAGAATACCTCAACCTAAAAAACAAATTTACTAACAATTTTCCATGTAATCGTGGCGAATATCTGTAGGTCAGGCATAGAATGAGAGTGAAGGTTCATTCGCCGAGCTTGAGCGTTGGTTTCCAAATGTTTTGTTACCAAGCTAGGTAATGTCTTCAGTGGAGTTTATGGGATGTCAGTATCCTTCTGTTCTTAAGGGCTTCAGATGCGGATGGAAAAAGAAAAACAACTTACACCACTAGAGAGAAAGAACATGCAACCACAAGACTCCTCCACACCCAGGTTCTATGGACACCCCAAACTGTATTTCCTTATGCCGAATTGTGTGTATACCTGGAACATTGACATATAAACTAGCAAAAACCCCTGTGTGAACCCTCGAGCCATCTTGGAACATCTTCAGGGTTGCCACAGCAATGCTGGATAGAGCTTGCTATCTAGCTAGCGCTAGAGGGGGGAGTAGAGATAGCTGGGGGAATCTTGTAGCCAAAACAGCATTATTTTTTCTGGGAACCAAGGACATTCTCACCAGCACCTGGAGGGGTGTGGATGAGAGCCATCCAGATTTTGAAGGGTGACCTGATTGGGGCATGTGATGGTTGTGTGTAATGGGGGGAAAATGTTTGCCTTTTGAATTGGGTGGAGAAAACCCAGGGAGATTCAGAGTCGGGTTTTCACCAGCTGTGCCAATATGACATGCCTAATCAGTCTTTACTTTTCCTTTCTCTGCTTTTGTCGTTCGCTATGATTTCATCTATGCTTTATCTTTCCTCTCCATCTCTCCTATCATTTATCTTAGTATAATAAAACTTTACTCTTTGCTCTTCTTCTAACTTCTAACTGCATTGTAACTATGCTTCCTCCGTGGCTGCCATCTTAACTCAACAACTCAAATCCATAGCTCTCCATACAGTCAGAATTCACCATACAGTCAGAATTCTGGTCAAGCAGAGACAGTTCCGACCCTCAACCAACCCATGCAAGCCCCCCACCACCAGCAGCTCATAACCTCCCCATCAGAAGACTCACAGATGACCAGACCATTTCAAGACCTTCACATTATACACTCACAGCTGAAGCCCTTATAAACACTGACACTGACATCCCTTAAACTCCGATGGAGATTTTACCAAGCCTGGTAATAATACATTCAGAAGCCAACCCACAAGCTTGGAGAATGAACCTTCACCTTCACATAACAATTTAGTAGACCAGGTAGATAATCGAGATTATCCTCCTCCTAATTTGACTGGGAAGTGTCTCTTCATTCTTTTGCTGCTGTTGCTGATGTCAACCCTGAAGTGAACCTCGCTGAAGCCAGCTTGGAGGCTTCAGAGTTGCCACACCAACAGTGGGAGGGGGCAATATTTAATGGGGTTTTATAGCCCAAACAATAAAGTTTTCCTATCGGAACCAAGGATATTCTGACAGGTGGCTGGCCAAAGGAGGAACAAGTAACCAGGCAACCAGCCCTTATCTGAATTGGACAGCGTGACAGTGACTTGGGGCGGGGGGGAGGAACCTTTTATTTTTAACCAGGTGAAAGCCGTGAGTATATTCAGAGCTGGCTTTCACCAGTTGTGCCAATATGAAGTATCCAATAAACTGTTCTTTGAGGAACTTTCCTGCCTCAGAGTTCTGTTTTCTATGGATGCGTTAACTCCATTTGCTGAAAATTTAAATTAAAACAATGGAAACTTTGAGAGAACCCCACCCTCCAAAAATATTTCTGGCATAATAGCAAGATTCCCATTCCACAAGAATCATGTTTCAAATATTTGGGGTGTGGCATTTCAGGTAGGCTGAAGACACAGACAGATATGATGCAATGACTTCTCAAAGAACTAAGCAGCCATATTGCAATTCTACTGGGCAAGGATGCGGGACACTATCTTCCAACCACCCTTTAATTATTTCAAGCACATTCATTGCTCTAGTTCACATATGGAGGACAGCTTATATCATTTTCTATGTTTGACCCATTGGAATATGTTGGGAGTGAAAATTCCTCTATCTCACATTTATACATTTCTTCTGGTTGTAAGATGCTCTTTTGTATTCAAGTCTGGCCTCAGAAGAATAATGTAACTTGGGGATGAAGACGCAGCCCAACCGATCAGCAATGGAGGCCAAGATGGAGAAGACCTATACAGCCACCATGTATTTTCCCTTGGTACTCAGGTAGGTGGGCACAAAAGTCACCCAGACGCCGCAGAAGACCAGCATGCTGAAGGTGATCAGCTTGGCTTCATTGAAGGCCCCAGGGAGATTCCTGGCCAGAAAAGCCACTGTGAAGCTGATGGTAGTTAGGAAGCCCATGTAGCTCAGGGTGATGTAGAACATGACAACAGCCTCTTCATTACATTGCAGGATGATCTCTCCAGGCTGAGAATGAAGATCAGAGTCAGGGAATGGGGGAGAAACTAAAAGCCAGATGGAACATATGATGATCTGGACAGAAGAAGAAGAAAGGATGATAGAGTTGGCCAAGCTCTTCCCCCACCATCTCTTCACTCAGTTTCCTGGTTTTGTGGCCAGGAAAGCCAGCACTACCATGATTGTTTTGGCCAAGAGAGAAGAAATGGCAACTGAGATGATGATGCTGAACACCATTTGTCGGAGAAGGCTGGTGATTTTGCTTGGTTGACCAATGAAGAGAAGAGGAGACAAGAAGCAAAGCAGGAGGGAAACCAGCAGGATGTAAGAGAGGTTGGCTGTGACAATGGGAGTTTCTATGTATTTAATGAATAGGATTAACACAAAGCCTGTGATTAGGAAAGCAAATAGGGCAAAGGAGACCAGGATGATGCCCAGATGTTCTTGATAAGACAGGAAAGATATAACTTTGGGGATATATTGGATTCTGTCCTCATTTGGATATTTTTCATCTGGACACTCAATGCATTTTTCCATATCTGAAAGAAATCCAAAAGCAGCATTTCTTTCATTCTCCTTTTAATTCTTTCCTTTAATTCATTTCTTTAATTCTCTGGTCCTTTTGCCTTTCAAGAGATACCTTCTTGAGACAACAACTGTTATCATCTGCATTTTCCAAGAGACATCCCCACAGGAAGAATCTAAGAAGCATATCATTTTCTTAAAATGCAGCTGTATTTTAACAGTAGGTAAAATTGGAAGAAGTCCTAGGGCCTAAATGATTTCTTGTAAAATTTGTAGAACCTACATAGGAACCTACATTATTAGAGATAAATAATGAATCAGGCAAACTTCCTGGATCCTGCCAGATGGCACTTTTTAATATACTGGATTCTGAGAATGTCTATCTTTTTAAATTTAGTGTCAACTCTGAAGTGAACCTGGTTGAACCCATATTTTGCTGCATAGTTGCCGCAAGCCCTGAAGGGGAAAGGGAGGGGAGAAGTAGATAGACCGGCTTGGCCGACAAAACATTTTTTTTCCTGTGGGAACCAAGGTCATCTGAGCAGGTGGCTGTGAGAAGAAGAAAGGAGTGACCAAGCAACCTGCCAGCCCTGTATATTCAGATATTGTTAGAATTGTATCTTTCTTGCAATGTTGGAGTAAGACTTTGCTACTTCTGTTGAGTAAAAGAGCGGAGGCATGGCAATCGGCTATGCCATGTGAATCAGCTGAGCTGATATAGAACAGGAAAGGGCAGGGACGGGTGAGCGGGGCCCGAACCGGCTGAATACCACCTCTGGTCTTTGAGTAGTGGGAGGGGGAAAAATGGAATTTGTCAATTCCAGCCATGTGAATTTTTATTTTTTTTTGCTTTCCTCAGGCTAACAAAATGATGTACAGTGATAATTTTTCAGCTTGTTCAGCAAAAAGAAAAAACAAAACAATACAGCACCTTTGTCCCTTTTCATGAGCTTTCATTTTAACTCCCCAAAATCTAAGTTGCTTTCCTGGCTATTCTCAGATAAGGACTTGATAATCAGTCCAAGCTCTGCAATGCTATTAGCATTTGTTAGGGGTTGGGGGCTACCCTACAACATAGACTGTTTTATTTGGGTAGCAACTTTCTTTATGCTGGAAAAACTTTGAAACTCATTTAAATAAGGAACTTTCTTTCTGCCTAGCCAGGACCACTCTAATTTTTGGAGACTACATTTATCTAATGAGTAGATGTCCTAGGAATATACACCCTATCTCAACTTCCCTGGGTAAGTTGCTTTCAAGGCCTGTGAATAGTAGCGAATAAGAAGGCCAACAAATCTTAAAGAAAACAAAATGAGACATGATTTCTGAGCCCTAATAAGAGTGTAACTCTCCTAATAGTCTTCCTAATACTTTAACAAATATGTGCTAAGATTAATATTGAATCAAGAAATTAAATAAATACATTGAAAAGTCAGTTAGTAAAGGGTTTAATGATCAATATAGTCAAAGTATAGCTTTAAATGTTCAAGAAGTGAAAAAAGCAATAAAACAAATTAAATTAAGATATGCATTGGACCCAGATGGATTAATAATTTAATATTTAATTTAACGTTAAATAATATTAAATAATAATTTAATATTAAAAAGACTTTGAAGAAGCATAGTTAGAAGCAATGACAAATATGATGAATAAATTTAAAGTAGCAAAGGCAGTACCACCAGCATGGGTGAGGCATAGGTATTTAGGTGTGATTCATAAATAAGGGAATGAC
The DNA here is from genome assembly GCA_032468155.1 of Oxyrhabdium leporinum. Taxonomy (NCBI): domain Eukaryota; kingdom Metazoa; phylum Chordata; class Lepidosauria; order Squamata; family Cyclocoridae; genus Oxyrhabdium; species Oxyrhabdium leporinum. Next base: position 12,884 of record JANHFL010070451.1, read on the forward strand.
TCAAATAAAACACAATCGTAGACTGATTTTCTTGATGAATGTAGACTACAATATTTTCGCAATGTTAGCTGATACAGGAAAAATCTGTTTCAGATATTATGCCAACTGTATTGAACAATGTGGCTTGAAGGAGGAGGAGGAGGAGGAG
>JANHFL010070460.1:0-13031 GCA_032468155.1 Oxyrhabdium leporinum
ATATTTGTATATTTATGTTTTATACTTGCTGTGAACCGCCCCGAGTCTGCGGAATAGGGGCGGTATATAAATTTAAACAACAATATGTGGTGCCAACGGAAGAGAATATTTGTAGCTCAGGTATGAACTTTGGGGTTCTTGGTGCTCTTTGAGCTTGGTTATTTTCTTGCAGATGTTTCATTACCAAACTGGGACAATTGAGTGGGGTTTGCTCTCATTTTATATACAGGTACTATACATTTATATACAGACTTACAATCACAATGGAGCTCAAATTTGCTGTTGTTAACTGAGACATTTGTTAGGTCAGTTTTGCCCTATTTTACAACTATTCTTATCACAGTTGTTAAGTGAATCACTGCAGTTGAAAAGTTAATAACCCAGTTATTAAGCGAATCTGGTTTCTCCATTGACTTTGCTTGTCAGAAGGTCAGAAAAGATGATCACATGACCTTGGGAGGGCAACAGTCATAGATATGAACCAGAGGCCGAGCATCTGAATTTTGATTACATGATTTTGGGGATGCTGCAAAGTTCATAACTATGAAAAATGGTCATAAGTTACTTTTTTCAGTGCCATTGTAACTGAAAAGTCACTAAATGAACTGTTGTAAGTCAAGGACTATCTGACTAGGGGTAGGAGTGTTCTTGGTGGTTCCTTGAATAGGCTGTTGTTTACTGTTAGGTTGTTAGCATTTTGTAGAAAAAAAAACCAGGCATGAACAAATGGTTAACATTTAAAGACTTGCTATTACAGAACAGTGGGAAGTTTAAGATGAAATCAAGAGAACAATTGACTGCAGAGAGATTTAGTTTTCAATAATTCTCATATGCGTAACTCAGAAAAAGTTTTAATATAAATGAAAAGTATCAGGAATAGAATGTAATAAAATGGAATTTGAAAATGAATTGTGTACACAAATGATGAACATGTAATTTTAAAATGTATACACTTTTGTTGAAATTTGAAACTGAGGGAGAGCAAATTAAAGAATGTATGCTAAAATGGGCCAAGAATTTTGGTTAAAATATTCAAATGGATCAATGGGAGAATATGGTCAAAAGATCTGAAACTCACATTGTTTTACAATGTAACAGAAAACTTTTTTAAAGTGACGTATTGTTGCTTTATGACACCAAAGAAATTATCTAAGATGTGTAACGGTATTTCTAATCACTATTGGAGGTGTAAAAAACTTAAAGGCCTATTTTTTTTACATGGTAGACTTGTGAAAAAGCAAACAAAAAACAAAAAAAACCCCACCCTAGGTACAATATATATAATGATGCAGAGAATTTTTAAAAATAACATTTCAAATAAAACTGGCATTAAACTTATTAGGACTTATAGACAGTAACTAGAAAAGGCGCATGGACTATTATTTTTATATATTGTAACTACAATGAGGTTTTTGTCAAGCGTGGGGAAATCAGGAAGTCCATGCAATTCAAACGAATATAATGATTGAAAACTTATGCTGTCTATAAGAATCTGAGCTACTAATGGTCAAAGCAAATTGGCAGTAAATAAGTGTCAATGAAATTCAATGTGGGCTGGACTTAGATCTCTTGTGGGCAGGAAGGGACTCGAGACTGATGACACATTTGATTCCTCCTTCAGGCTCGGCCTAGTCATCTCTTAGTTATTATATGCACAAAGACAGAGGATGTAATTATACTGTATGTTAAAAAGACCCTGAGAGACAAGGCAAAGAAAGGCTACCTAGGGAATGATCAGATAAGAGAGGGCATAGTCTACATAAAGAGTGGTGGAGAAAGCGGTTGAGAAGGAACCTGCTCTTGCTTCTCAGCCTGTAAAGGACATGATGGGTGCTTTGTGCTTTCAAACTTGCAGGATTTTGATAATGTAATCTTAGAATAAAGTAGAGCTAGCTTATCCGGTCATGATTCCTGTCTGGTGAATCTGGGATAGCTGACAAAATTAGGTCTTATATGTCTGATAGCAAGTATCTGTTCTCCTGGAGCATCACAAATAATTTAATTAAATGGAATCCATAGGTGTGTTTATTCATTATACGTTAACCTGAGTTGGACACAAAATTTTAACAATAAAGAGACAATAGAGATGTGGATTATAGAATTTTGGTGTTAAGATTCCCATCCAATCAGATTCAACCATTCCTCTTTTTTTTTCCTTGTTGCCATGGCACCCTCCTTTGTTTCTAATAGTGACAGTTAAGGTATTGGGAAAATAATACCTTGTTTATTATAATCTGAATTGAGTTCAGCTTCAACTGTCATTCCCAAATGGATGCCCTGCAAAGCTGCTCTGATTATAGCTCTCAAGAATTTCAGTTGCCATATTAAGAATGGAAAATTTAGATTTAGATGCTCCAATGAAATAACTCAACAGGTCCTTCATATAAGAAAGTCAGATAAAGATTATGAATGCTGGATCTTTTTGTTCTGGTAACCATATGATTGTTGCTGCCTACTTTGTTGCCATCTTTTGCTCAGCAGTATGAGAACGAAACAATATTATGCGATATGGGTAAGCTATTTTAACTTTTTAAAAAACTTTAATTTCTTGTTGTTTCCTGAATCCTTTGTTATGGGAGAATATGGTCAAAAGATCTGAAACTCACATTATTTTACAATGTAACAGAAAACCTTTTAAAAATGATGTATTATTGGTACATGACACCAAAGAAATTATCTAAGATGTGTAATGGTATTTCTAATCACTACTGGAGGTGTGAAAAACTTGAAGACCTATTTTGTCTTACATGGTAGACTTGTGAAAAAGCAAAAGAAACAACCCCTAGGTACAATACATATGGTGATGAAGAATTTTAAAAAATAACATTTCAAATGAAACTGGCATTTTACTTATTAGGACTTATAGACAGTCACTAGAAAAGGCTCATGAACTATTATTTTTATATATTGTAACTGCAATGACATTTTTGCCAAGTGTGGGAAAATCAGGAAATCCATGCAAGTCAAACAAATATAATGATTTATTTCAAACTTATGCTCTCTACAAGAATTTGAATTACTAACGGTCAAAGCAAATAGGCAGTAAATAAGAGTCAATTAAATTCAAGGTAGGCTAGACTTAAATCTCTTCCTGTGGGAGGAAAGGACTCGAGACTGATGACACATTTGATCCCTCCTTCAGGCTCAACCTGGTCATCTCCTAGAGTTATTATATGGACAAAGACAGAGGATGTAATTATATTGTATGTTAGAAAGACCTTGAGAGACAAGGCAAAGAAAGGCTACCTAGGGAATAATCAGATAAGAGGGCATACTCTACATAATGAGTGGGGGAGAAAGCAGTTGAGAAGATGCTCCAATGAGATAACAGGTCCTTCATAAAAAAAAGTCAGATAAAGATTATGAACAGCAGCATGAGAACAAAACAATGAATATTATGCAAAGTGGGTAAGCTATTTTAACTTTTTTTAAAAACTTAATTTCTTGTTGTATCCTGAATCCTTTGTTATGTTGTATCTAGGAATTAGTATAGATTTTGTGTGTGTATTCTGGTCTACGATCGGAATATATTAAAGAGAGATACATGGGAAGCACTGAAATCTATTTCTAGACTTCTCAGTTTATAAATACAACCAATATTGTTAGTCCTTTGCAAAGCAACAATATAGTACACCATTAAACTACACCAAAATGAAATCAAAACTAAAAGCTGTAGGCTCTAAGACGCTTAAGGAATGGCATGAAGAACAGAATGGAGCAGACCAGAATAAAGGGTGGTAAGTGGTTGAAATACTAAGATCCATGTACAAGAGGAAGTGGCGCACGCAGAGGTTTCATGGGACCTCGTCATCCTAGAGAATATATTGGAGGACCTGCTAAGAGAAGCCCAGGCAGCTACATAAGAATTTGGAGAGAAGCTTCAGTCCTCACTTGAGGATCCCAAGCTTGATAGTGAGTCCCCCCACCCTGAGGTAGCTGAAGCAAAAGCAAGATGCAATCTCTCTCAGGTCCTTCATGAAGAGCAAAGACAGTAAAAGCATTGTCCAGACTGAAGTGCCCTCTTTCCTTCCTACAGATTCCCTTTAATCCCCAGGGGCAGGACTAAACTTCTCTGGCAGGAGGCAAATCCCTCCAAAGACCCTCCAGATGAAAAAGAGAGGAAGTTGCTGAGAGTTGCCTTTGGAAGGTGTTTTTGTCTGGCAAGATAATTTGGAAGACCGACTGAAGTGAGAGTTTCAATAAGAAATGAGAGCCTTAAAGTTGATCATTCACTGTCAGGGAAAGCTTCTCTGATGACCTAAGCAATGACATTCCACTGGCACTAGGTCACAATGGTGGGCACCAACCCAAGGAAAGCCAACCCTACATCTATCTACACAGTGCAGTCTAGTACTCCAACGGTGAAACTCCCCAGTTGAAGGATGATATGAGCAGCAAGAGATATCCTGGGTAGTGGCAGAGAACAATTTTGTTTTTTCATTCTAATTACTCTTTCATGATTAAGACTTTTTTTTTTGGGGGGGGGGAGACAGAATACAAAACTAAGGGGGGGAAGAAAAAGAAAAGAAAAATACTGGACCAAAGGAGAACATATCAGTAAATAAACAGAGTTTTCAATTGGTGTGAATGAGAAGTTCAGGATTGCATTAGGGAATTGATTCAATTAACTGCCTGAATGGAGTATATTAGGGTTTTTTTAAAAGGAGACTCTATAAAAATCTAAACAAGATGTTAATATTGGCACTGTTTATTACAGTTCATTGGAGAAGTGCATATAAATTTATAGAAAATAAAAAAATCAACATATACTTAAAAATTGTTCAATTTCAAATTCCATTCTATTAAAACCTGACTGATAAAAAACTAAGGGGTTTATAAGCATTTGATTCTTTTCTGATGACACTGTTACAGTCCATAATTCTTCTTTTCTAATAACTATATTTCTCTTAAGAGTGTGCTGCATAATCTATAGGAGAGAGATGTTTAGAACATTTGGTGTCCATACGTATTTATTTATATTCTTAAGGGTACCTAAGAAGAAGTATAAAAAAGCAAAGTACGAACATTTGCAGGGATTAGATTTCTAGGTTTAGTTATTCAGATTAGAATTTTATGTATAACAGGTTCTACTATCTTTATGTTTTCCTACTTCAAATCCAACATACCCATGGCTTAGGTTGTAAGGATAGCACAATATTGGATTCTTCATTTGCTTCTTTTTTTACTATGGTATGCATCAGTCACAATAATCAAATATATTTTTATGATTGTAATCACTTTTTTCAGCAGGAAAGGATAGAGAAACTGAACATCAATGAGTAGAGGGCAATGTCAAGAAGGTGACTGCTGGAACAAAGGCAAGTTTGTCAGAAACTTTCAGAATGCGAGATTGGCAAGATTGCAGCATATAGGCCATAGTCAAACGATTCCTGCCTGCTCTGTCCCAAAGGATTTTCATTGCTGAAATTAAATAAAGTCTTGGGAGGCAATGGAACAACTTTGGAAAGAGAAACACAACCTGCTGCCTAGACCGATGTGGTTATTATGTCAAACTCCATGTACAGAAATGGTATCTGCTCACCTTTGTGACAAGATTGTGTCTGTTCAGGCCACACTTACGACCATTGACAGCTCACAGAATTAAAAGCCCACCTTACATACAGCACTAGCCAAACCAGTCTTGGTACCATCTCCATCCTTAATGTCCTTTCTTTGCAGAGAGTGCATTCAGATACTGCCAGTGTCTTCAGAAGGGAACTTCCTCGACAACTAAAGTCAACCCAGAGGAGTCCAAGGATGGAGCAGAGGATACAGGCTGGAAAGGCAAGTTCCCTGGAGGACTTGCTGAGTGGGACAGCTCTTTTGCAGCATCTAGCCCTTTGACCCGCATGGACTGAAGCAGGCTTATGTCCGGAAGATAGAACTAGCAAATGCTGGCCAATGGGCGCCGTGTGTAAATCCGTGGATGGAAGCGGGGCATGATTGTGAATGGATGGAGTGTGACCGAGAGTGCGGATGGACAATCTGGATCATCCCAGAGCAGATGTAGCCCGCAGTGTGCTTGGGGGTATGCATATGAATTGTCAAATGTGTTTGTGATGCAAGAGAGAAGCCTGGTGTCAGCTTAGTCTGATGCGGGGGTAGCATGGAAGGATAAGCCTTGGGCCCAGCTTCATTGGGTCTGGTGGTGGTGTGAATGCATGTAAGCATCCTTAGCATGATGCAGTTTGACTGAGAGTACTGATGGACAATGTGGACCATCCCAGAGCCGATGTAGCCCGCAGTGTGCTTGTATGTTTGTGTGTGAGGTATCAAATGTGTACATGGTGCAAGAGAGAAGCTGGTGTCAGCTTAGTCTGATGCATGGGCAGCATGGAAGTATAAGCCCTGGCCCAGCATTGTTGGGTGTTGTGGTGCCATGGATGCAGCTAAGCAGCCTTAGGATGCTGAATGAAAGGAAACCGGTGGATATTCATCGGAAGAAGTCAGGAATTTGTCAGGGCTTGCAGAGGTGCAGTGTTGCGGACTGAGGCTGGTGGATGTTCTTCAGATAGACATGGTAGAAAAGAGGGAGGGGGATTTTTTTGGGTTGAAGCCCTCTCATCCCTTGAATACAGTCCTAGTGAAACTTGCCATAGGAAGCTCTGTAGAAATCCATGAATGGAAGCCGGGCAGGATTCTGAATGGATGAAGTGTGACTGAGAATGCAGATGGACGGTGTGGACCATCTCAGAGTGGATGTAGCCCGCAGTGTGCTTCTGTGTATGTGTGTGATTTGTCGAATGTGTATGTGGTGCAAGAGAGAAGCCTGGTGTCAGCTTAGTCTGATGCGGGGGCGGCATGGAAGGATGAGCCTTGGGCCCAGCTTCATCAGGTCTGGTGGTGGCATGAATGCAGCTAAGCATCCTTAGGATGCAGAATGAAATGAAACCAGTGGATATTCATCGGAGGAAGCCAGTGGAATTTTGCAGGGGTTGCTCAGGTACAGTGTTACTGCCTGAGGTTGGTGGATGTCTTTGGGAAATGCGTGTTGCAGATGAGTAGCCCGCTCAGGGTTCCTTGATTTCCTTACAGCCTGCCTCTTGGCACTCCAGGCTACTCCACGCAGGGAGCTCGCACCAATGGAGCACCGATGAGTAGAGGCAATGGACAAGCAGGCGATGGCTAGTAGAAAGGCAAGTTCTGCAAAAAGTTTGCGAGTGGGATGGCAAGATTGTAGCTAATAGGCTGTCGTCACATGGTTTCCTTGTACTACATTCCCCCCCCACTCTTAATTATCTTGAAAGGATGCAAAGAACTGTATAGAATTATTCCCCCATTGAGTTAGAGAAAATACCATTGTGTCCTGGAAGAAATCAGGCAGTCCTTTCTAGAGGCAAGAAGGAACACAGTTGGATGGAAGGACAAAGGCCTTCCTCAGTCCCTGGTATGGCAGCCAGCATACAGCCATTTCATTCATTCATTCATTCATTGATTACGTGTCAGGAAGTTGGTGCCGATGCTTAACCCCTCGATAGAGCTTTCTCTCAGAAATTAAAGAAAAAGTCTTGGAAAGCACTTTTCCTCTTCAATTGTTCCAGTGTCCTTCCGAACTGTATCCATTTGCATTGCTGATTTCTGATTTTTGGGAAACATGAAAGCACCACCATAGATTAGCCTTGCAGGTTTCAGATGTTCGCCTCCATTTAGTGACATCCGAGCGATATTTCCCAGTCCATTCTTACCTCCACAGAAAGTCTGGGGCCTGCAGTGATCTCATAAGGTTGAGGATTGCTCTTGTGGACAGAACTAGGACAAGTGAAACTGGACCTTTGTAAAAGGGTTTCCTTGGAAGGAGAAGGAACTATTCCTGTTAAGATGGGGATATTTGGCCAATCCCCCAGAGGAAGCGGGTCCTACTCCAAATCTGCTCCATAGGCTCATGAGGAAGTTTTTGCAAGGCTCACCTAGCAAATTTCCTCCAGTGAGGGATCACCCAAGTGCATTCCCTTTCCTCCACTTGCTTTAATTCTTATGTCCTCCATCTTTCACTCTAAGGGTAATCCTGCTGCTAAAGCTCAGGGCCGCAGACTAAAACCCACCCAGAAGGCCCTTGGAATCGTTTCGGGTTCCACCCCCAATTGCCCACCAAGGGCAGCAATGGAACAACTTTGGGAAAAAGAAACAGAGTCTGTTTCCATAACCATAACAGATATGGTTATTATGTCAAACTCCATGTACAGACATGGTATCTGCTCCCCTTTGTGACAAGATTGTGTCTGTTCGAGCCACAGTTAGGGCCATTGACAGCTCACAGAATTAAAAGCCCACCTTACATACAGCACTAGCCAAACCAGTCTTGGTACCATCTCCATCCTTAATGTCCTTTCTTTGCAGAGAGTGCATTCAGATACTGCCAGTGTCTTCAGAAGGGAACTTCCTCGACAACTAAAGTCAACCCAGAGGAGTCCAAGGATGGAGCAGAGGATACAGGCTGGAAAGGCAAGTTCCCTGGAGGACTTGCTGAGTGGGACAGCTCTTTTGCAGCATCTAGCCCTTTGACCCGCATGGACTGAAGCAGGCTTATGTCCGGAAGATAGAACTAGCAAATGCTGGCCAATGGGCGCCGTGTGTAAATCCGTGGATGGAAGCGGGGCATGATTGTGAATGGATGGAGTGTGACCGAGAGTGCGGATGGACAATCTGGATCATCCCAGAGCAGATGTAGCCCGCAGTGTGCTTGGGGGTATGCATATGAATTGTCAAATGTGTTTGTGATGCAAGAGAGAAGCCTGGTGTCAGCTTAGTCTGATGCGGGGGTAGCATGGAAGGATAAGCCTTGGGCCCAGCTTCATTGGGTCTGGTGGTGGTGTGAATGCATCTAAGCATCCTTAGGATGCAGAATGAAAGGAAACCGGTGATATTCATCGGTGGAAGCCAGTGGAATTTGGCAGGGGTTGCTCAGGTACAGTGTTACTGCCCGAGGTTGGTAGATGTCTTTGGGAAATGCGTGTTGCAGATGAGTAGCCTGCTCAAGGTTCCTTGCTTTCCTTGCAGCCTGCCTCTTGGCACTCTAGGCTACTCCAGGCAGGGAGCTCGCAGCAATGGAGCACCGATGAGTAGAGGCAATGGACAAGCAGGTGATGGGTAGTAGGCAGGTTCTGCGGAAAGTTTTTGAGCGGGATGGCAAGATCATAGTGGAATTTCCCATGTGAAAACGCATGAATGGAAGTCAGAACATGATTATGAAAGGATGGAGTGTGACTGAGAATGCAGATGGGCAGTGTGGACTATTCTATAGTAGATGTAGTCTGTAGTCTGCTTGTGTGTTGTTGTGTGAGTGCTTGAATATGTACATGCTGCAAGGGAGAAACCTAGTGTTGGCTTAGTCTGATGTGATGGTGCCATGGAAGGATAAGTCCTGGCCCCAGATTTAAAAAGAAATGTAAAAAATAAAAGTATAATAGCTTTTTTAGTTACTGAAATTGAGGAGTCTCCCCTAGGAACAGGCAGTCAACCCGTCACTTAATATTAGATACAGCATCCCATAAGCTCCAGTTCAAGTATACTTTGCAGCTGTTGTTTTTGAATAGCCTATTAACCACCATCTGTCCCAGAATGATTCCCTCTCTCCGCGTCACTTGCTTCTGTAAGACCACTGCTTCATTCCTAAACTTCCACCAACTACCCTTATCTCTCCACCCCACTTCTGGCAGCCTAACTTGAAAAAAAGACTATCTCTCTTGTTCTATTTGCCAGATTTGGAGAATTAAAAAGCAACCCACCCACCCCACAACCAGAGCAACTTGCAGCCACATCAGTTTAAAACAGAATGATACAGTTGAAGCACTTTCCATCTGAAACATTTTGGTCCATAACCAAAACAAAATAGCCAAATAAATAGACAACACATTCCTTCTGTTACAGACAAACCACTTTAATTTACTGGTCTGTATTGGAACAATTCTTATGTTTGAAAGGTTCAATCATAGTTTCAAAGTATGGATGAGGGTATTTTCTGGATGAGGATGTTTATTAACTATGCATTTTGTATAACACACTACATTATATTTTAATCTTTGAAACAATATGCTAATCTCTCTCCAGAGTCCTGATTTGTAGTTAGAACAGCTACTGAATAGTCCTACTGCCTGATGAAGATGGTCCTATATTTGGTTTACATTGTATTATGTTTTTTATACAAATATTACTTTTGTCTTAAATTATGGACATTTATAATAAAAACATTTTATTCCTTGTTTTCTGTTGGGAACAGTTCTTTGTTTGCTTTCTGATGCAAGTACATATTTGAAGCAATATGATTCCCTCCCTACATATGCCTGATACCTTAGCAACATTAAGGAATAAATATCAGAAAGCAATCATATAATAAAAACCTTTACATCATTTATGCAACTATTAAATCAGAAAGCTAAGAAATGATGCGTTAATTGTGATGTGGACAAAGGAATAAAAGAGCAATTAAAAGGCTTAACAACATGAAAACATGTTCATTTAGTGATTTAAGTAATCACCTCTGTCATATCTTATTTCCTAGATGTATAATGTAGCCCTATGCATATTCCACAGCAGAATTCAAATAGAAATATCTCCATATTTCATTCTTCCAATTCCAGCAACTTCTTATATTATATTGATCTGAACCCTGAAAATTCAGTTTGGTAGAAATATGTATTTTGTATTCACATTTTTAACAGTTGTTTTTCAGTTGAGTAAGGTGGTAGTGATGAAATATATTCAGATAGATTTGGCCAATGGGACATTCCTCTTAACTACAGAAATTCTACCCAGCAAAGATAATTGCAATTTAGCCCATCACAGGTTGTGGGAAAAGTAGCATTATGCACACTGCCTTGGATTGTACAAAATAAAGATGAGATACAAATCTAAGAAAATTTCCCAAGTTTTGCCACTTTCCTTGCCTATTGGGCATCTCCAAGTAAGATAAATGCAGTATGAGACATCCGTTCTAGGAACAAGCTGTCACATGAAGGGTAAGTTCATTGCCAAAGACATGGTCATCTGTTAAAGATACAGTGGATTTTATACTGAGCAAGTGATTGGTCTTGATCAGTGATGTCAAACATGCAGCGACACATTGTCATCACGTGACATATCACAACTTTTTTCCCTTTTGCTAAACTGGGGGTGGCCAGCTTGTGACACACCTGGCCTGTGGGCCGCGAGTTGGACAACCCTGGTCTAGATGAGGTCCAAGGTATTTTTCAGGCCTAATTCTAAGCATCTATTTTTCTAGTCTCTTGCATGTAGGCAGTCTTGAGCATTTGTCCCACAGGAAAAGAGCAATTGAAACAGCAGCAGTGACAGGATCAGATAACTGATCAAGCTACAGCAAGGCTGTCAAACTCCCAACCCGCAGGCCCAATGCGTCACGTGCTGGCCACGCCCACACCGGTTTAGCGAAGGGGGGAAGTCCCGATACATCACGTGACACCGCCGTGACAATGTGAGTTTCACACCCCTGAGCTACAGAGAATCAACTACTTTAGAATCTAAAATAGTCAGGTGAACCTGAGTGTAAACATTGTAACCAGACTTTCAACTGCTGCTTGAAATGCTCTTTCATACACCCTGGTTCAATTTAAAAGATATTGTGAATATAAATGTCCAAATGACTACATTTCCTCTTTTTAAAAATTGAATTGATGCCGTGGTTTCAGTCTACATGTTACACCATCAAGTGGCCTCAAGGTTCCCATATCCAGAATTTTAAAGCTCTGCGGTGGAGCCAGCTCAAATTCAAACCTCTGCAGAAATTTGGCCATCAACACTTTAACTTCCATCTTGCATGAAAAAAAATATAGAAGCAAAGGTTAATGTTTTAAAACACACACACACACATACTCACATACACATTTTGATTTCTTCATTCAGGGAATGATCATTAGCCCAGAAATGAGAGCTTCCTCTACCCTTTACTGTTGGCCATGTTGGTGGGGACTGCTAGGAGCTTAACCAACAACTGGAATGTCATAGACTTCAATGCCTGCTCTAATCTTCCAGTCATTTATTTATCAAATAAATACTTTTTAGATTTTGACCTCTTTCATAATTTTTCATTACATGTGAAGTTTTTAAAAACCCCAATTCAAACTGAAGAGATGCATGTTAATGTGGTCATGAGAAAGAGGCTTAGGGGAAAAAAAATAGGATTCCAAGAATAACTGTAATCCAAGCTTCAGTGATTAGGTCCATTCAAAACAGAGACTGAGACTCACAGAAAATTGAAATAGATATTGACAATCTCTCTTAATATTTTACAACCCTGTTCATTCACATTCCCTTTCTTTCTTTAAAAGGAATACAGTACCTAGGGAATGGAGAAAAGGAAAGCACACTACAGTATCTGTAGTCTTCATTTAGTGATCGTGATTGGTGACTGCATTTCTTTTCCCCACTCCCCTGGAAATGGTTACCTCAATGCTGGGATATCTGGCTGGCAGCTGCTGACAATTGATGACTAATAAGTTTTATACCTTCAGTTTTTCTTTTCCTCTTAAAGATTTCACTTCAGCTTCCCCACTCCACCACTTCATGCAATGCTTCTCCTGGCACTGGCACAATTAGCAAGAAGCCAATGTTTTTATCTACATTCACTGAAGAGGTAGGGATTGCAAGAGAGTAAGGCACACAATGAAAGATACACATTGAAAGGAATGTGGTGGCATCAAGCAGTCCTGACTCCATTACACAAACAGCCCATTATGTGCCTGCTTGTTCTCTTATAACCCCTTCTCCAATCTTTCTGCTATTTCTGTGGATTTAGCTTCTCTAAAGCAGAGTTCCTCTAGGTTTCCAGCTTTGTGGACCAGCAGGGGGGAGAGGGGATAGCAATAGCAGTAGCACTTAAGACTTATATACTGCTTCACAGCCCTATCTAAGTAGTTTATAGATTCAGCATATTGCCCCCAACAATCTCGGCCCTCATTTTACCAAGCTTGGAAGGATGGAAGGCTGAGTCAACCTTGAGCCTGGTGAGATTTGATCTGCCAAATTGCAGGCAGCTGGCCTCCGAGAACGCCCTGCCGTGGGGGCTGCCCCCTGGGGTT
>JANHFL010070603.1:0-13024 GCA_032468155.1 Oxyrhabdium leporinum
CCCTCCCAACCTCCCCCCCTCTCTCTCATTACCCAGTCTGTTTTATAACTCAAGAAACTAGGGAGTGTCTCCTCTTGCTCACCCACATTTCTTCTGTGAGCTCAGCTCACCTTTATCTGACCACTCCCTTGATTGTGTTTCTTTGCCCTGTCTCCCAAGGTTATTCTCACATACCTTTACACTGCTTCAACTTTTGTTTGGTCTGAGAGAACAATTGGTTTTTGAGTACCCAGGTTATACAAAATGTTCATGCATAAGGTTGAACCCAAGTTTATTAGTACATTAGCAGTGTAGATACTATTGATGAACAGATTCCCTTCACTCCTGTGCATCCCTCCAAATTGGCTCTGCTTTAACAGCTCCCCAACCTGGTTCTGGTGGGTTGGGGAGCCATTAAAGCAGATTTGGAGCCTAATGCAGAGTTCAAGATAGCATGAGAAGTTTCCACTGAATGTGTAGACATCCATGTGCCTGGTGTTGTTTGAAACCAGATAATTACTTCCCAGTGGTATCTTTACCCTGATTTCCATCTGGCCCTGGATCCAATAACCTCTCAGCCACTTTTTTTCAAAATGTGGCATACACTTAGTCTTTTCCAAGGCATCTATTGTTACTGACACTGAAGAAGGATGAAAATACTGTGCATGTACGTATCATTATTCAACATTGTTCACTGAATGTACACTTATTCTGTTGGTTTAATGAATTATTACAAGTTAGCAGACACTTTAATAGGTGAAATAGAATGTAAAACTGGTAGCTCATTAATTCATGTGAAGTATAGGATGACCTTGTACGTATATTTTTAGAGATCCTGAAAACAAATGTGCCTGATTGTTGAATTTGCTTTATAAAGTAATGACCAAATGGTCATTGTTGGTTCCAGCTTTAAGTTGAAAAGCCTATTACTAATATATGCATAGAGATGTGTGTGTGCATGTATGTATGTGTGTGTAACTTGTCTCTGTTAAACAGAACTGAAAGAAAGTGGAGAAATTCATCATGAGACCAAATGGACGTACATGGAATAAAAACAGAATAGTAGCCATTAATTATGTATATTGGACTTTAGGGAGGGGCAGTCCCCATGGTTTAATGTTTAAAATGGTTGGATCAATGCTTCTAATTAAAGGCAATAAAGCTAAGCGGTTAAAATATAACCAAGCGTTTCCATATTTTGTTTCTCGCACTCTCCTGTGGATCGGGCAATTGACTTAAATGTATAAATAATAGCAATAATACAATTGACACAGAATAGAATGAGAAAAGAAATGCCATTCTGCCTCTGCCCTCCAAGTCTTCTAAAGGCCCTGGATGAGCATATGGGCCCAGCAATTGCCAATCCTTTATGCAGACCATTCCATCATTCTTTACTTTTGATGACCACATCACAGAAAAAGGATTTGATGACAGGGTATCAGTGAGGGTGTGGGAAACCTCTTCTTAAGAAGTATAATATACTTAACAACAAATTAAATAAACATTCATTTGATGTTCAAAAACTTTAATGCCTGAAATCTCATTTAGTTTTGCTATGACCTGAAATCTTGTAAAAAAATTAAAATGTGAACACCAAAAATTTTAGCCATTTAAAGAAAAAGATATTTTGGCATCCAAATAATGGGCACTTGCTGGAATAGAGTGTTGGATCACTAATTCTACCTATTCATGCTTTCTATACTATCTTAATATATAATACTTATATATTAAGTTGGTTGCATAGTCAGCCAGATGTTCAAAGTTGATTTGGCATTTTTGTCCACCTATCAGGTTCTTCCCAAGGACCTGGGGTAGGCAGATGTTATTGTTTACAATATTAAAGGTATCATTGCAGGATGTATTTGTGACAGATAAGCAACTTTTCTTCCAATACTGTAGTCCTGCAGCTGCTGGCCCTGGTTGCTCAGCCCTCAGTCCTGAAACCTAGAGCCTACTTGTCACTGGACGTCCAGGAACTCTGACACCTAGTGCAATCCTTGTCGACATGGGCAATCACTGATCTGATATGGGTTTCAGTAAGTTACGTCTCACCATATTGCTTAAGGAACATTCTTTGACCTCTGTCCAGTATGACTGAAACTCTGGCATAGTTCTCGTCTTCCTCAGAACACACAATCCCCACAACCATCTCAAGATAGTGCTTAACTGGAAGATTACTCTTATTAATATGGTTCATCACAAAGTCAGCCAGATGTTTACACTGGATTTGGCCTTTTTATCCATCTATTAAATTTTCCCCAAGACCGGAGATAGGCAGATGTTGTTTTTTGATAGTATTAAAGTATCTTGGAAGGATGTAAGCTGTCCGGAGTAAAGCTGCCTCTTGCAATTAACTGATGGCGATTTTGTCAATGCCGATGGTATTAAGTGATGGTACGGATCATTTGAGATTGCACCAGAGACACCTATCATTTTTGATACATTTTTTATTTCTTTTGCCAGTTGTTCTATTTGCAGGGTTCATCAAACAGCCAGCTAGAACATGTTTAGACTGGCTTGGCATTATTATTTTACTGTGTTTATTATTGTTAGTTATTACTCTTTTTATCCTGTTTACTGTGGTAAATAGTTTAACTTACAAAAATGCCCAATTCTACATCTTATCTATTAAAACAGATAGTTCTATACGCAATTTCTTCTGAAAGAATACTTTTTGTATGCTTTTTCTGAAGCTTCAAACTGCACTGAAACATTTGGAATAGTAACTCAGGAAACAAGGTACATTTTGACTGACTAGATGAGTCTAGGAGGGTTCTCCAGGCGACACCAGACACATTCCTGCTGGTTGTTCCCATCATCTGGCCTTTGGATCCAAGGAAGCTTGTCCAAATATATCACACCACAGTTCCCATCAACCCAGCCAACCTGTCATGTTGGCTATACATATGTGGCGCTGGGTTGGGAAAGCTGCCTCCAACCAGATCATAGAGCAGATGTTCTGCATTAAATACAAACATTCTGTGTAAATACTTGGGCTGGGGACTTAAAAACAAATCAGTCAGAAACCATCAACCACAAAGAACTTTTACTTGCCTCTGAAAGGCATTCGCTTCTGAAAAAAATCTAATTTTATTTAGCACACTTTCGCAACATTATCTCCAAGGTCCAAACCAAGGAGGCCTTTTTTTGTGAAAAAAGGCTCAGAGGCACTCGGGCAGACGTCCAAGCCCTGGTTCGCCCTTCCTTTTTTAGTAGTCCAGAAGTTGCTTGTCCTTGTCCTCCGTGGGCACAGCAGCCGGGTCTGTTCACTTCACACGCGCGCCAAAACTTCTGCCTCGTCCCCGCACCCAGTTCCACCGGTTGAGCGACGTCCGCGCTCTCTCCAAACCGCGGGGAATTTCCTGCCTTTGTGGCAGGGGCGGGCGTTTTGCTGTCGTGCTTTTTGGGTTTCCTTTCCCCATGCCTTGGCACCTCGCCCCCATATTGTCTTCCACGCCTTCGGTTCCCCCTCCCCCTCTTCCTAACCCTTTAGCCCAACCAGACTCCTCCCTTCCCCCCACCCCCTCTCCCCGGTTGCTTTTCTGCGCCCGTGGTGCGCCACGGCGGGGCCCCCATCCTGACAGAGAATGACAGCCAAGAGAAGATTTTTGCCCTCCGTCTCCGAACCTCTCTAATGTTTAACTTGGCGCTGCTGACGGGACAGGAGGGCAGGGAGGAAGGGAGGGAGGGAGCCCGAGGAAAAGTCTCCCGCCGCTGTTGTTTCCTCCTTTTTACACACTGATTTCCCTGGAAGCCAAAGAACCAACTGGAGCTTTCCCGCAATGAAGGTCAGTAAGTGGGGTTCGCCCTTCACGTCTAGCATGGCAGCGGCTGTTCCCGCGCGGAAAAGTGCGGCGAAATTCCTGTAGGTACTTCCTTGCGCGAAGGCAAGGAACTCGACTCGGTGGCGCTCGCCTCTCAGCTCGAGGTGCCCCTTGGCTTTTTGGAAGAAACTTTTGCCGCCTTCTATACCGTTGCCAGTGCCCCACGATTCATACGTTTGGCCTCCTTAGCCGGCCCCGAGCTGCTGCACACGTGGCGGTATAGTTTTTGAAGAGGGCGGTTTTGCTGTGAGCGTGTGAAACATTGCGCCTCGGCACTGCTGAACAACACTTAAGGGGATAACCTCGTCCCTTCAACAGAGCCTCCCAGCTGTATCTTTAAAATGACAACAAAACGTCGATCAGTAGCAGAGTTTCGAAACTCCTGTGGCTCAGGTCGATTTTGACAAACATTAAAATGCAGGAGTGCTTTTTCTCTTGCTTTGAGACGAAACAAAGTTTGGAGTTCAATTTTGTGCCCGCCATTGGATAAGTAGCAAGCCACATACTCCAGTCACCTTTGGCAGGAGACAGGGACCACAGAAATACTCCTGCCCTGTGTTGTTTGTTCACAGCATTCAGAAGTATATTTCTTTTTTAAACAAGAGACAGAACATAGTACAAAAAAAAGAGGGTTGATTTCCACGCCTATAGTATGAAGGTGAAACCTGTATGATTACAGCATAGATGTTCTCATTGTAGAAAAATGGGCAGCTAACCTTATGAAATCAACACAGGTCTAGGCAGGGATCTTCAGTATTGAATGAGAGTTACCAGGTAAAAGGATTATATGTAACATCCAATATAATCCTTGTGGACAAGTTGCTAGAATAAATGTATAACTGTTGAGATTCTACCACCCCTTAGAGAAATAAATCTCATAATCCTACTATTTGTATCTTGATAAAAGTGCTACATGGCAGGTTGTTTGTATTAAATGAGTAACCAAAGGGGAAACAAATCCAATAGCTAAAATCTGTTGGTGATAAATTAAATACTGTTAATTTGGGATATTAATTAAGGAAGGAATTCTAAGGAACTACTAGAAGTTCTAAAGCTGCCTTGGGTGTGAAGGCAGCTGGATGACCATTGACTAATCATTTATCTTAGTCCCCTGAAGAAGGCAGTGACAAATCACTGCTGAAAACCTTGCTCAAGAAACAATAAGGACTTGTCCATGTACGTGGAGAAGAACCTGATTCAAAGGAAGTAATAATAACAAATATAACTGGAGAACAATCCTGATGATTGGTGAGGTTTTTTTAAAAAAAAACCTGGCAAGGCCTGTTGATAATCTAGCTGTATTTATCTTTATTCTCCTCCATGAAAAACAAGCTTTTTTTTTCATCCAATCTATCCTTTGAATATTCTAGCTTCAAGGCTAATTTTATCAAAAATGATTGGTAGGATGATTGAAGGAAATTTATGCTTTTCAAATGCATAAAACCTAATTAGTACTGTGAATTCAAATAATATGTTAACATAAAATTAAAATAAGCCAACTGAGAGACAAGAAACCTGTTCTATTTGTATCATGTGCAGATGAGGGTTTGTAATGTCATGGCTGTGAATTAGAGAAATGAAATTCCCGGAATTTTTTAAACTTATCAGGGAAACTACTGTTTTGCTTGGTGTGGGGGAGAGATTTAATTTAGTTTTAGCACCCTTTATGAATATACAGTCATTTGGTTACCTATGAAATGCATGACAGATGGTTTTGTTTGTTCATAAAAGTCTGTTTGATGTACAGTATAAAATTGAAAAATATGGTTTATTCACTCAATAAATGTAAATTTATTTTTTGAATATACTTTAAAAAGTTTTTAATATCTGTTACAACTGTATTACATGTATTACTAAGTGGTATATTTTAAGAAATCTAGTACTGTATCTCTTTTATGCCTGTGTAGGAAAAGGAGGCAAGTTCAGAGTAATGAAAATACAGGAAACCACCAATGTTGCAGAAAAGGAAAATTGTGCATTCTGGACATATATCAAAAGTATTAATTTTTAGAAAATGAGAAGGAGAGAGGCACAGACCAAAAAAACCACATTTTGTCACATGAAATATTTTCTAACCACCTTTTTCTGAACATGAAGTGATATACTTACCAACAGTTTCTAGTTATTCTGATCTTTTATTTTTAATTTTACAGTAGACTTCTAAAAGCTGTCTTGTCTTGATGCAGGGCTCTTCTACTCTTTCACATGTTAAGTTAGTTAAACCCAGAAATAGTGTATCTTCAAAAAGAGTTCCATATTATAATCATTGCATAAAATTTTAAAGAAAAATATTTGAAAATGTTTCATAATTTATTTTCTTTTTTCATTTTGTGACAAGGAAGGCCTTGGGAGAAAATATATATAATTTTTCCCTCAGGCTATGTTTCACACATTTACCTCATTTTAATAATATGGAAGATTTGGCTAACTTTCATAACATTACAATCCTGGGTTTTCCAGTAAAAATAAATGGAGAGAGATTTGGGATAGTTTAAAGGATTAACAGAGTTGGAAGGGACCTTGTAGGTCATCTAGTCCAACCCCCTGCCCAAGCAGGAGACCCTACACCATTGCCGACAAATGGCAGTCCAATCACAACATTCCTACAAGCACACAATTAAATTACAGAATCCACAGTAAATGTGGATAGCTTTTGAAGGGAATTACTTAGACTCAAGGAAGATAAAAGTTATCAATGGCTGCTGTCCATGCTACTGTAGTAAGTATGCTTTTCTGGATCATCACTGTAGCAGCATTCCTCATGATATCAACATTTCTGCTAATGCAATTCTCTGAAGAATCTTTCTTGGAAATAGGATGTTGTAGTAAATAAGCCCTTGGCTTTGTCAAGAAGATACTTCCTAGTTTCTAACATACATTTAACTTCTTCATTTGTTTCTTTCCAGACGGTAGTGAAGTGCTTATTAGGGCTTCTTGGACTTGGAGTTATCATTACAGCCATAGTCGTTCCAGTAGTTTTGCTAACAGGAGATGATGGTAAGTTTAATCATTACTTCCTATTTTAGTATTGTAAACAATTTTTGAAACTCAGGTTTCTAAACCCTTCTGCCAGAGCCTCTTTACCTAAAACAGAGCCCCCCAAAAATATCTGGTGTTATATAAATCGGTTGTACAAACTTTGAAAATAAACTATTTTCTTCTTGAAAATAATTCAAATAATTCAGTGTGTTTTTAGCTTGAACACAGCATCTTCCTGCTACTTATTAAAGCAGTCTACTTTTTTAGTTTCTGTGTAAATCTGAAAAGGGGCAGCTGTTTCAATAAATCATTGGATGTAATGCTACTCCTTTAAAATTATTTATTTATATAGTTTTCTTTGCAATATATTTTCAAACAATATAACAATTGTTTAATTCTTATATAACAATATAAGAAATAAGAAAATCAGGGATAAATAGAGAAATGCAGTTGGATGAGCAACAAATCTAACACACAAAATTAAGACATTCTGAACATAATAAGAAACTTACAGTATTATGAGATATTTCATGTCCATTTTCTGGCCAAAATTCATGTATACCTGTTAAACATTATGGTTGGATCGAATTATTTTTATAACCATAATGCCAGGTGCAAAGTTTAAACTAAAAATTATTGGTTAAGACTATATTAATCATTGAAAGAAAATGATAAATAGTGGATAATTCATTTTACCAATATTATAAATTACATATTAAAATATGAGCTCTAAACCCCAAATATCTCATGTGATACAATTCCTTGTATAAGATTGTAGTTCAAGAATAGATTCCAATTAAAATTAAATTCTCATTGGATTTGCTTTTTCAATGCAAAATTATTCTGGACACTGAAGGCACAGCACCACAATTTAATTAGTCATTTTTCTGAAAAGCTTTTTTCAATAAAAGGCATATAAAATCTAAGCAGCTGTGCTGATATTAATAGTTTAGATTTAAGCAAACTCTTTTAATGTCCTTGAGTCATTTTTTTAAATATTAAAGATTATAATTGCAATTGTAAAATTAATTTAAATTTAAAAAAGAAAGAAACAATAAAAAATGCAAAGGAAAAAAGACATAGAAGATAGAAAGAAAGTAAATAAAGTAAATATAAATTATAGATATAAAAATATGATAAAGAATTTCAGCTGGAGAGATCTAGGAGAAGAGCCTTTTCTGCTGTGGCTGCCATCCTTTGGAACAACTTTGCCAGAGGTGAGATATACCTCCATCCTTCTGGCCTTTCAGAAGTGAATTAAAACTTGGTTTTGCTTTTAATTAAAATCTTTAGTTCCCTCTAGAACCCAATTTTTAAAATTGCTTATCTCTATTATGTCTTAGAAAATATTAAAATAAAGTCCACTTTCCCACAGGAAAAATTTATGATTAATTCCCAAATTTTATTCCAATTTAATCCATTTATAACTTTCTAAAATCCAAATTTTAATTAGCTTTTCACTGGTTTTTTTTTTACAGAAAAATCATTTCTTAAGCTTGTAGTTAAGTATTTTTTTTCTTTAAGGATTGAAGGCAGACTCACCCAGTGTTTTCAGATTTCTCATTTAAAGATTTCTAATAGCTGAAAGATAGCTTATACAAAATTTCCAAAAGTGATTACAAAAATGAGTAGATTAGAAAAGAATTTAGTGTGTTTTTAAAGGCACTGATCATAATCTGAGCAAGATAGGTATTCCCTCAACTCCCAGAAACTCTTAAGTCCACTGGAGACCACTGTTTTACAGTCTCCTGGTGAGGAGCAACTGTCTGGAGCACTTATAGGCAATCTCACATCCTCTCTTTGTCTAGAGTAGTGGTGTCAAACTCAAGGCCTGGAGGCCGGATCTGGCCTGCAGGGTGCTTAGATCTGGCTCGCAGGCCTGCCCTGGAAACGGTGACGGACGCAGCCTGCCCTGGCTCCATTTTCAGCCACGATGGCCTCCTGCAACCCTCTGCCCAGCAAAATGGAGCTTGGGGAGGCTGCCTGCGACACACCCAGGCTCCGTTTTCAACCATGACAGCCTCCTGCAGCCCTCTGCCAGCAAAAACAGAGTCTTGATGATTGACGTTGAGCTGGCCATGCCCCCCTCCACCGGCCACACACACACACACCCTCATCTATTTAGATTAACTCCCCCCTGGGCCCCTGAGGTCAAACACAACCCTGATGCGGCCCTCAATGAAATTGAGTTTGACACCCCTGGTCTAGGGAGATTCAAAAATGGATCTATTCACTGGCTATTTTTTCTTTGCCACATTTGTCATCTTCATTTTAGTCTTCCATTTCCTTCTCCAGGAGTCTCACATTGGAACTCCTGGAACATTTTTGGCTCCTAGCAACTGCCTGAACGAGTCTCTGCAGTTTTCTGGAGGCTCAGTTATTCAGAAATTTTGCTCTGAGCATATAGGGTCTGGAGAGCCAGTTTGATCTAATGGTTAAGTCACCAGGTTAGAAACCAAGAGACTGTCAGTTCTAATCTCACCTGAGGCATGAAAGTCAGATGGGTGACCTAGAGCCAATTATTTCTCTCAGCCCAACTCACCTCAAGGTTTATTGTTGTGGGGAAAATAGGAGGAAGATGTTAAATATTTTTACTGACTTTAGTTATTTGTAAAAATAATAAAGGTGGGATTCAATTGAATGAAATATCATGTTAAAAAATGAAACCACTTGTAGCATAAGTTTGATCTCACTTTTCTTATATCAGATGAAATTCATTACTGTATACTTGAGCTTAAATCAGTTCAGTAGCTATTTAGTAGAATTTGTATAACATTACACTTATTAAACGTCAAATCCTGAATAAATTTGTGGTCAATGAACACTCATAGTTCCTGTATGTTTTAGAATTTATTATCCTTGTGAGTTTTAGAATATATTGTTCATGAGAATGTGTGGATCTGCAAAGGAATCAGTGAAACAATTGTAACTGTTATCAGTGAAACAGCTTCTTACAGAGTGGAACCTTCTTTTTGTGTTTTACGTATGAAACTGTAACAGAAACGTGACATATAGAAAAAGGAGGAAATGTTCTCTTTATAGAAAAATAACCTTTTCACCAGGAACAATTATGCTGCATTATTTCAATGTTTGAACAATGACTTAATTCCTCTTTTAGTGGATGAATATTTCCATATAAAGTGTAAAATAAAATAACCCTCAAAATTATTATGCTGTGTGGATGACATTTTGAATATACAATTTACTGATGCATATTATTCCAATTACTGGTTACAGAATACTGCAATTTCAGGAATGTTGGCATTCTCTTGCAGTTCACACTTAGACTTATATACCACCTCACAGTGCTTTACAGCCCTCTGTAAGCGGTTTACAGAGTCAGCCTATTGCCCCCAACGATCTGGGTCCTCATTTTACCCACCTCAGAAAGATGGAAGGCTGAGCCAACCTTGAGCCAGTGAGAACTGAATTGCCAAACTGCTGGCAGCCGGCAGTCAGCAGAAGTAGCCTGCAGTACTGCATTCTAACCTCTGCCCCACCATGGCTCTTACCGATAGTTTGCTCATGTTGGCATCAACAAATTTAAACTACTTAAGGGTTTCTTTCTGGAAAATTCAGAGCACCTAATTAAAAAAAAGGAATCCAGTATACCAATAACTAAATTCCAGAAATCATTCTTTTAAAGACAAAGCAAATTGTGTTAATGAAAAGTTTATACTCAAAAATAGAAATATGTTAAATTAAAGAAAAGTAGTAATTGCAGATATTTTTAGGAAATTGCAGTGAACTTATTTTTTTTACATAATTCTATAATCTTGTATATTGGCTGCAACTTTAAGTGTGCAGCAAGCTATTTCTAAAAGATAAAATCTGTTATCAAGATTTTTAGGTCAAGTGGACAATACAGCAAAGAGGATAATTTTATGTAACTGGAAGAAACTCAATTTACTGATTCAAGGAATAGATCTAAGATACAAGTTTGTTATTTATCTTTGAGAAGTCTTTGTATTCTACAGATGAAATTTTTTTGTAATGTTTGATGTTTTGTCTAGAATCCTATACCACTCCCCGTGGTTATTATATGGATTTTTTTTTCTTTTGTCACATTTAGAGAATGACAAAAGAACCACACTACATTTGGTGTAGTAGTTAAGGTGCTGGCCTTGCAGTCAGGAAGCTGTGAGTTGTAGTCCTGCCTTAGCCATGAAAGCCAGCTGGGTAACTTTGGGCCAGTAGTTCTCTCAGCTCAACCCACCTCACAAGGTTGTTGTTGTAGAGAAAAATAGGAGGTAGGAATACCATAGGTATGTTCACTGTATTGAGTTGACCAGAATATATTTTTAAAGGCAGGATAAAAATCTAATAAATTTATTTTAATCATTGTAATATATTTAGGGTTTGTTCCACTATGTAATTACTATTTATCTTTTTTTCTCTATTGGTAGAGTAAGCTTTTATGTATTTATTTTACTTTTTAAATTAATTTTAATAATAAGCAAACAAATAACGTAAATTATTTTAATTGATTTTATCAAAGCACTTTGTGAGGAAATAAATAGAAATTAATTAATTTTAAAATCTAATCTGGAGAAAATTCTGTGAGATTCGCTGTTGTAACAAGAGGATTGTCTCTTTGACATTTTGTATTTGGTAATCAATGATCTGCCAGAAACAAAACCTGCCCTGAACACCTAGCTCTGTTATAAGAAAGGACTTTGATATTTTGAGATTATAACTGCACTCTTTATCTCTATTAGACTGAATCAATGTTCACAGAATATAAATTTCTGGCTGTTGGTTACTCGTACTATGTTCCTAAAATCAGGAGGAATCTGACAGCAGCTTTTTCAATTAACATTTTATTAAAAGGCATAAGCTTTTGTGAACTGTATCTTTTTTTCTAGATTTTTTTAAGCCCACCTTTGTTATTTTTATAAGTAATTAAAAGGGATGAATGTACCTAACACTCCCTCCTCCTTCTCTCTTCCCTGAAACAACAAGGTTGTTGCTGTGAGGTGAGTTAGGCTGAGTGAGAGGGATTGGCCTAAAGCACCCGATCAGCCTTCATGAATAAGAAGGGACTGGAATTCACAGGTTTCTGGCCTTCTATTTATTTCTTAAGTAGAAATAAATTTTCTGTTTATTTTTTATCCTGTCTTTATTATTTTTATAAATAACTCAAGGCAGCAAACATAGCTAATATTCCTTCCTCCTTAACGTGTTAGTCAGCAACCTGACTTCTTTTGATTTTTGGCTACTGCAGAGTAATACACCTTTTCTCCTTCCCTATTATTCCTAGTAAGTCTGTTTCTCCCTATAGTAAAATCTTTTTTTTTGCACTTTAAATAGTGTTTTATCTCCCTATATATTATAGATTCATTACTATAGCATACCGTTCAGTGTTGTAAACTAGTGTAGCATATTGTGCAACGTCACTTCTGTCTGACCATTTTATGAGAGGGATGTGATTCCATCTGTACATAGTGAATCTAGAGAATTCAGATAATTCCCTATAGTAGTTAAAGTCACAACTCCAAGTTTGTTTCCTTTTTTTAATTGGTCTGTTGCATATCCTTTTTAAAACTACATATAATTAAAACCAGAGATACTCTTTACATTTTCAGTTGGATAGGCCTATTTTTTAAAAAAATTCTGGGAGAATATGAAACTACTTTTTACACATAATTGGCCCTGGCTATATCAGCTAGAGGGTGGGGGTGCAATGGCTCAGCAGTTAAAAAGCTGAATTCGTCAGCCAGGGTTCAAGATCTGAGGGCCGCATAATGGGACTAGCCCTCATTCTCGCTCCAGCCCCTGCCCACCTAGCAGTTTGAAAGCATGAAAATGCTACTTGATAAATAGGTACCACTTCGGTGGGAAAGGTAACAGTGTTGGTGTTTTGCGACACGCTCTGCGCTGTGGCATGTCGTCATGCTGGCCACATGCCCACAGTAACTTCTTCGGACAATACTAGCTCCCTCAGCTAAGAAATGGAGATGAGTACCGCCCCCTAGAGTCAGACATAGATAGGGAAACCTTTACCTTTACAGATATCACCTAGTAAGGCCTTTTGGAGAATATGGATCTTACCTTGTTTGCCATATATAATGTGTCTCAATAAAAGTCTAATAAAATCTCTTATCTGAAAAGCTAGAAACATTTGGCAGCTGATGAGATTTTTATTAGACTTTTATTGAGATATTAAAGTTGAACTTTGGACTTTTATTACACCTGGCGTTATCTTATTATGCCTGGGGTTTTTTTTAAAATGATTGATGACT
>JANHFL010071119.1:0-13003 GCA_032468155.1 Oxyrhabdium leporinum
GAACTTAAAAAGGTCCCATACCCCTTTGCCTGAGTAATAGTTCTTGCATTCTTCTTTCACTGTCACCTTCCTTGTTCTCTCCAATTGCACCTTTTTCAACATGTCTGCATCGAATGGCCCTGAAGCTTTTCTGCCTACAAAGACTGAACAAGGGGACTTCGCCTTCTCCGTAGCAGTTCCTAGTGATCAGTTTCCTCTGACTGGTGTAAACCTTTCTTCTTTTCTCTTTCTCTCCTTCCCCAGAGCGTGCAACATGAAAACACCTACCGCAACCCCATTGCAAAATACTGCTATGGGGAATTCCCCCCAGATATTCTTCCCGTGTGAAAGCGTTCGAGAAACTGACAAGGACTTAAAATGAGATTTGCAGCATAGCAGAGAGAAAGGGAACGTGGTAACCGGCTGGTTGGGTTGCTTTGGCAGCTCCCAACTTCACCTTCTGAATTGTTTAGCCTGCAGCCCTCTCCCTGCAGCTGCGATGTGGAGCAAAATGGGTGGAAATCTACTAATAGCTGGATTCAAAGGTTTGCACTGTGGGCTCGGGTGAAATTTGGACATAGACTTTAAGTTCCTAATCGATTTCAGTCACGTGGGACCACCGGTAGATGGAGAAAGCCATCAGAGTAGCCAACTGCAGACAGGGGTTTGTGTTCTTGATGGAAACTGTTGGAAAAAAATTATTCAAGCATTGAGAAGATACTTGGAGTGGTGCGGTGGCCCAGAGGTGGAGCTCTCACCTCACATTCAGGAGGCTGTGAGTTTGATCCTAGGTAGAGGCAGATATTTCTCTCTCTGGACACACTGAGAATATATGGGCTGAACAAAACTCTGCATTGGCAACAGGAAGGGCCATTGAAACACTCTGCTAGTTCCATTCAGTTGCCCAGACTCCACCCCGCAAGGGATTATGGGGTCATTAAAAGAAGATGATGAATGAGAAGATGCTTGTATTAGACCAACAGGTTTTTGTGAATCCTGCACAATACTTCTATGGACTCCCATCTAAGGTGAAGGGCTGGGGAATTCTGTGAATTGAAGTCCACAAGTTGCCAAGCTTGGAGAGCCCTGGCTTAGCTTGAACCTTCTGCAGCTTGGTCTTTCCAGATGTGTTGAGATGCAGCATCCTCCATGACCAACTTCTGGGTTCTTTCATCTCAACAATCCTTGCAAGGTGTCAGTCTGGGAAAAAGGATAGAAGAGGAACTGAGGAGTGAGGCACCGTGTTCTTGATCAAAATATCCCAGAACAGAGTTCTGAATTCAGAAGAGAAGAGAAGAGAAGAGAAGAGAAGAGAAGAGAAGAGAAGAGGACACCATCAGCTGATTTGCCTTGATCTCTGGCCTCCCATTTCTAAGATTCGTTGTCAATCTTCCCTGAAAGAAGAATCAGTTTTAGTAACTGGGTGACAATATGCAATCAGGTTCTACTCGGTGCTGATTTTCCCAAGCTGAGGTCCTCTCCGCTGGGTCACAGTTCTTGTTGTTCTCAATAGGTTATGGCCATAAAAATGTTATCGCGGAAGGCAGATGGGGGCGAGGTTGCAAGAATTCTTGGACGTCTGAGAAACACCGAAAGGGAGATCTGCCTATTTTTCCGACTTTCGACATGGAGAAATAGTTACGGGCGATGGGTCTCGAGGGAAAAGAGCTTTCAAAAAGATTAGATGGATTTGTGGAAAGAGAAGACTCGCGCCGGTTATTAATCATGATCAGCATTTGGCTTTGAAAGTGGCAAGAGGGGTGTAAAGTGTTAAGTTTTGTGCTTCTCTGTCCGTTTGGTCACTCGGAAAAAAAGAAAGCGCCATATCGAACTTGATGGACAAGAGAACTCCTCTTGAATTAAACGATAGATGGAATTATTAGATTAAAGGGGGAAAATGTGGTTTCTGTCATGTCTCTGGGTTGTAAATTGCAGTATGGATAGTCCTCGACTTTACGACTGTAATTGAACCCAGAGTTATTCTGTAAATCATCACAGCCATTAAGCAGTTTGCCATGTGACCGTGACCGATTTTATGACCTTTTTGCAGTGGTTGTTAAGCAGATCCATTTTATCCAAGGGGTGTTTGAGGAAGCTGGAAAGTAAACGCTGGAAAAACACATTGAAAATTGAGGTCGCGCGACAGAAACGGATGCCACAAATGGGGGTGAATAGGAGCCAATTGCCAGGCACCCAAAATATGATCACATGACTGTAAGGGGTGGGATGGGGGGTGGGGGGTCCTTCAGAACTTAAAAAATTGGGTTCCTTTCAGAGGGTCTGTCGTAACTTGAAACAGTTGCTAGGCAACCGGTTGTTAAGCGAGGACTAGCTGTGAGAGCATGAATGTCAAAGGACTGCCTTGATGTGGAGGCTGAACTCAACCTATCATGGCATCACCGGTCAGAATTTAACTTGAATGTCTGTAACTCCTTTTCATGTGCTTAGCAGTAAATGGAGACACTCCCAAGATTTCCCTGTCATTTATTTCCCTGCCCTTGTTGACTTTATTTTGGACATTTATTTTGTGGACTTTTGCATTGGCCCAAGAAAGGTATTCGCCCTGACAGGTGTACATGTAATTCTCCCTACGTTTTTTTCCCAAAGCTCATTTGTGAATTTTCACTCTTGGAGCAAGGCGAGCCTCACAACTTAATTGCTTCCTTCTGTCATTTTATTGACAAATTTGAATGATTCCTGACTTTCTGCTGCCCCCTAGTGGAGCTTCAGGATCACCACTGGATGCTTTAGAAAGGGGGGGGGGGCAAACTTGGACCTTTACGGACCCGAAGTTGCACCATCCATCTCCGCCCAAGATGAAGGCCATCGACAAACCCCAAGGCCTTAATATGTTATTACGCTTCTAATGGGCCGGTTAAACCTTCAATGCTGTCTTTTATTTGCCCATCAAGACCCCCCCCTGCCGGCTGCTTTCTGCAAACCCACCTTAGATAGTACGATGATAAGGTTCGTGCAGTGTGGAAGCGCGGTCTTAATTTCATTCCTCGAGAACTCAAACCACCTTCAAAAGGGTCTCTCTTTTTGAAGAGGCGGCTTCAAAGTCGAGCGACAGATGTCCCAGCTGTGGATCTGAAATTTGCTTTGATGTGTTGGGGTGTGTGTGTGTGTGTCCCACTTTGTGACTCTACGCTGTGAGCACAGGGTGATGGTGACCAGCTTGCTGGTAGGGCAGAATAGTGTTTGATCCAATGATGCAGATGATGCATGAGCAACAGGCCTTCTCTTCGCTATTGTGACGAATAAATAGGATGAATTAATTCTATGGACTGAACAGGATGATTAGAGCGCGGAGACTAAAACAGCTGCAGGGACTGGGTATGTCTAGAGAAAAGGATGAGAGGTGGCATGATAGCAATACTCCAGTATTTGAAGAGCTGCCACCAAGAAGAGGGAATTCATTTATTTTCCCGAGCACCAGACGGCAAGACGAGAAGCAATGGATGGAAACTAACCAAGGAGAGAAGCAACCTGGAATTAAGGAGAAACTTCCTAGCACAATTCGCCAGTGGTACAGGTTGCCTTCAGAGGTCGTGGGTGCTTCATCCCTGGAGGCTTTTAAGAAGAGACAGGACAGCCACTTGTCTCAAACTGTATACGGTCTCCTGCTTGAGCAGGGGGTTGGACTAGAAGACCTCCAAGGTCCCTTCCAGCTCTGTTCTGATTGATCATTTCTGCTATCAAGTGTGTTTCAACCTCAGCAACTTTTAAGACCCCTGGACTTCAACTCCCAGAATTCCCCTGCTGGCTGGGGAATTCTGGGAGCTGAAGTCCACACAGAGTTGCTAGGGTTGAGAAACTCTGCCTTCTGGGAGAGTAAGAAAAAGACCCCCCACTACTACAGGTAATACAGGTGAGATAGGTGAAACACAAGGTATTAAAGCAGGTTAACTTCTACCAACGAAGTGAGAATATGCTGTTGGCTGAGTGAGTTGAAGAAGCTTCTGGTCTACTAGGCCTCAAGGCTTTTCAAACTTGTGCCCATAAAAGATAGCGGAAATCCCATCCTGTGAGTTAAAGGAAAGCTCTGGGCCTTTTTTCCCCCAAGGGAGACCTCAAACAAGGTGTTTTCTCAAAAGCCACATGCAGCCCGTCAACAAAGTTCTAGAACCAATCTCAAACGATAAAAGAACGAGGAAGTTACATTTTATTTTATTTATTTTTGGGGGGGCTCTCTTCCCCAGAACGTCAAAACAAATTACTCGAGATAGTTAGCCTCCACTATCGTCTCCTCAACACATTGCCCTCCAGAAATGTTGGGTGACACTTTCCATAACTTAACGTGTCGTCCAAAGCTTCTGAAGGACATGACGCCGAGGACGGCCAAAACAAGATACTTGGCATCCATCGTTGGGTTATGAAATACATCCCTCATTTTCTCTCTCTTTCCCGGAGGCGAATCCTGCTGCTCCCTGAAGGGAGGAGGAGAAGGCAACCCAAGGGATTCTGGAAGACAATCTGTCACCCAGAGGGACGTCTTCCAGCGGGGCTGACGGAGAAAAATCTCTACCTCTCTCTTTGATTAAGTGCCTGCCAAGCTACCTTTCCCCCGGGTGGGTCAAAGGGCCAGGAAACTAAGCCCAGGAAAACAACAGTGGAGTGTCAACTCTTAAGAGATGAATATTTTAATCTCCTTGGACAACATTGGCTCTTTTTGGGTGTTCTGGCCGATCCTGCAGGAGTCTTTTTTTAAAAAAAATATGTTAATAAAAGAGGCATTTGATATACTGGTTATATTTTTAGATGCTCCATCACTGGAGGTTTTCAAGAAGAGATTGGACAGCCGTTTGTCCAAAATGGTTATAGGGTGGCTCCCTTGCTTGAGCGGGTGTGTGTGTGTGTATTGTGTGTTTGTGTGTGTTGGACTAGAAGATCTCCAAGGTCCCTTTCAACAATCCTATTAGTCTTATGGTCTGTGTTAAAACATGCTTCCTTTCAGAGTGTGGCTCCCTTTGGAGAAACGAAAGAAATGGCAAAGGTTTTGTTTTAATTTTCAACATAATGGCTTGCTCAGGGCAGGAGATCTAGCCGGCTTCAGATCACACCTGCAAGAAACCTTCTGAATTTGGCTCCTGGGAAATTTAAAAAGGTTACTCTTGATTTCGCTTATAAGGAGAAAGACGAGCCAATGTTCTTTCACCTAAGAAGAGCTG
The DNA here is from genome assembly GCA_032468155.1 of Oxyrhabdium leporinum. Classification (NCBI taxonomy): domain Eukaryota; kingdom Metazoa; phylum Chordata; class Lepidosauria; order Squamata; family Cyclocoridae; genus Oxyrhabdium; species Oxyrhabdium leporinum. The sequence goes on from JANHFL010071119.1 coordinate 5,151, forward strand.
TCATCCGATTAAATAAACCTTGGACCTATTAATTAATCACATGCACATAATGCTCTAGTAAATTTGCCTACGTTTACATATGATTGGAAGCGATACTTCTGGAAGGCTGGCCTATTTTTAGATGAAGCCTATATAACATGTAGTCTTTTTTTTTTTAAGAATGAAAACTTAAACCTACAACATTGTCTCAAGACGCAACCTGATTGTGAAGTGAATCCGGCTTCCCCATGGACTTTGCTTGCCAGAAGGTCATAAAAGGGGATAACTCTGGGACATTCTATTTTTGTGGAGTCCTTGGTGCTCTCTTTTCAAGTCTGCCTTAACTACAGTTCTTGGTAAAATATCTGGAAAAATCCCATGGGGGTGGGTAGGGGTAAATCCACTTAGGGTTAGGGTTCGGCCTCCAGGAATTCGGACATCGCCAACAAATTCGGAGCGCATGGGTATGTTTAGGAGGGTGCTTATTTTTTTGAGTCTTGCTCACCTGCATTTCCTGGTAATATACATGAAAAATATCCCACTTGGGGGGGTGGGGGTGGTAAATCTCGTTTATTCTGTTAAAAGTTGCTGAGATTGGGAAACACTGGGTGTTGGAGAGTGAAAATATTTCCAACATTTGGCCAGCAGGGGACGCCTTTTCCCTACAAATCCTGAGCCCCAAGGCTATCCATCACCCAGCCTTCCCTATTTTTCAGATCCGTCCTGCAGTTCCTTCCTGCTTTCTGGGAAAGAAAAGGTGACCAAATACCACATTGAAAGAGAGACGGATGCTTTTCTTAACCCTCACTTGCTAAACTGCTAATGCTGGGCTCTATGAGGGGTCCTTGATGCTCTCTGAGCTTGTTTTCTTGCAAATGGTTCATATCACCAGTGCTGGGAACCTAGCAAGAAAACAAGCAAGCTCAGAGAGCATCAAGGTCCCCACGGTGGTGGTGGTCCTCCTCCTGCTCCTGCTCCTGCTCCTCCTTCTCCTTCTCCTTCTCCTCCTCCTCCTCCTCCTCCTCCTCTCCACAAACCTCCCTCCCTTCTAGCACTGATGATGTTACATGGTTGAGTCATGAAACGTCTGCAAGGAAACAAGCTCAGAGAGCACCAAGGACCCCAGTTATCCTCCTCCTCCTCCACTCCGCCAACCCCTCCTCCCTTGCAGCGCTGATGACATTCCCTAGTTGGGTCATGAAACGTCTGCAAGAAAACCACCAAGCTCAGAGAGCACTGAGGACCCCTCATTTCAGCCCTGAGCTACAAATATTCTCCTTTATTGAATTTCTCTATTTTGTAGCAGTGTTTTCCTTTTTTTTCCTGCTATTCTCTCTCTCTCCCTCTCTTTCCTCTGTCTTTCCTCTCTCTCTCTTCTTTCTCTCTTTCTTCTCTCTCTCTCACTCACTTCTTTCTCTCTCTCCTTTTCTCCCTCATTCTTTCTCTCTCTCTCTCTCTTGCTTCTCTCTTCTCTCTTTTTCTTCTTTCTATCTCCTCTCCTCTCTTCTCTCTCTCTGTTGCTTCTTTCTTCTTTCTCTCCTCTCTTCTCTCTCCCCCTTTCCTCCCTCCACCCCCCCCTCTTGTCGTCTTCTGGCTCTGGCTGAATCCCCCAGGGAGCCCCTGGTTTCATTTAAGGAAAGCTGTTGATAATCAGCTGAATTGGGTTTTAATGGGGTTCGTGCCGTTAGGAGAGGAATCAAATCAGTGCCTAATTGTCATGCAGAAGACACAGATAGAAGGAATTCGGAAGGGGTGGGTGGGTTTGTGGTGGTACACAAAGGGATGAACCCCCTGTCTGGGCAAAGAGCAACCTGTCTCTGTAATGCAGCAGGTTTAGGAGGAGCCAAATGGACAACTCGGCAACCTGCCCTTCAAACACAGCAGCCCAGCTGGTTTACTAGGACCAAATCTCTAGATTACACCTAGTTACTAATAGCCCAAAGTGATAGATTTTGCTCCCTGGGCTTGGAAAGAAACCTGCTTTTCCTGCTGTGACATTCAGCGGCTGTTCAGCTATTCAAAATTCTCTTGAGCTGCAGGGAAATGAAAGCAGACACTTAATCACTCTTAACGGATTTATTGGTTAACCCGAAACCTCTGCAAGAAAGCCGAGGACTTTGCACCTTCCCAATCCCAAGCTATACAGGCAGTCCTCGACTTACAACAGTACATTTAGTGACCGTCCAATGGCACCGGAAAAAAAGTGACGTTTTCATGCTTATGACCATGGCAGTATTCCCATGGCCGCGTGATCAGAATTGTGATCAAACTGACTCGTATTTATGACGGTTGCGGTGTTCTGGGGTCACGTGATCCACCTCTTGCGACCTCCTGGCGAGCAAAGTCAACGGGGAAGCGAAATTCACTTAACGACCGCGTTACTAATGTAATCAACTGCAGTGATTCCCTTATCAACTGTGGCAAGAAAGGTTGTAAAACGGGGCAAAACTCACTTAACAAATGCTAAACTCACTTAGCAACAGAAATTTGGGGCTCAGTTGTGGTCATAAGTTGAGGACTTCCCTATTTAGAAGCAAATTTAACAAAACCAGTCCCTGTTGATGTGAAACAATATCATTTCAAAGGTTTGGTGGAATTTGGGATCTTTTTTTTTATTATAATTTTTTAAATAACTCCATTTGAGAGACACCTGAGAAAACACCAATTCTTCTTGAGGAGTTTTAAAACGGGATCAACGTAGAGAGGCAATTGATCTGCATTTGTAAGTGAACTTTATCATTTGGACAGCTGCTTTTCTGAAATGGTGTAGGGTCTCCTGCTTGAATGGGAGGTTGGACTAGAAGACCTCCATGGTCCCTTTCAACGTTCTCTGTTCATTTGTTCATTTTCAGGCTGGGCGATTGGAATTGAGTTCCTCTCAGTTGCCCCCTTTTCTGAAATCTGCACTCAAAAAGGGGAAGAAGGCCGTATAGAGAAAATGACGTATATAATGGAATAACAGAAGAGTTGGACTGGACCTTGGAGGTCTTCTAGACCAACCCCCTGATCAAGCAGGGAACCCTATGGCATTCCAGACAAATGGTTCTCCAATCTCTCCTTAAAAACTTCCAATGTTGGAGCATTTACAACTTCTGGAGGCCAGTCGTTCCACTGGTTAATTGTTCCTCACTGTCAGGAAATTTCTCCTTAATTCCAGGTTGCTTCTCTCCTGGATGAATTTCCACCTGTTGCTTCTTGTCCTGCCTTCTGGTGCTTTGGAGAATGGCTTGACTCCCTCTTCTTTGGGGCAGCCCCTGAGATACTGGAAGGCTCCTATCCTGTCACCCCTGGTCCTTCTTTTCATTGCAGCAATTCCAGCAACCCTTCTTGATATGTTTTAGCCTCCAGTCCCCTAATCGTCTTTGTCGCTCTTCTTGGCACATCTCTGTGTAATAAAGACCTGCCTATGTTTTTTTCCCCCTTAGATTTTTTTGCTTTTTAAAATCGAAGGCTGTACAAATTCGGATGGGCCAGACGAATGGACCGTCCAGGAAACCAACTGGCTTGATGGTGGTTGTGCTGTGTGCATTTTTGTCTCAAAACTTTTGGTTGTAGCTCCGGCGGGCGACTTGTTCAAAGAGGTATGAGCGACAGAGGATTAAAAAGCAAGGGGGGGGGGAAATAAAAATATAAAAGGAAGAACAAGATGCAATTTTATGCACACGCAGACGCTGTTGGGAGTTAAAACAAAAACAAAAAAAACCTTCACATCGGAGTGGAAGAATTTCTGAGTAAACAGTAATAAACCCGAGTTCAGAGTCGACTGATGTGGCAAATTTTTCCAAAAGGTAGAACGCATTTTGCTCTCGTTTGTTTCCAGATAAAAAGGATTTTGATTCGAGCTTTGTGAAGGGATGGTATTGTTAGAGGGAGCGATAGATTTTGCAGCTGGAGTGTTCCCTGGGGTGATTATCTTCTCCCTAAGCTGCTTTTTAACTCTGTTTACATGATGACTTGGAGAATTAAATTGTGGTGAGACGGGGAGCTATCTTTCCCTTGTTCAGGCCATCCAAGTCCATGGATGATGCAGATACAAAGGCGTGATTTTAATGGAGGAATGCGTTTTGAAATGGGTCCAAAGACGGAGCTCTTAAACTTTGCAAATGAATGGAAGGCTGATCGTCGTTCATTTATTTATTTATCACCTTCGCATCTCACCAGAAAGCGGCTCCACTTAAACTTGGCGCTTATTTAGTGCAATGGATGGTTTCAGCGCCTCTACGAGAAAGAACTGGATTATTCCCATTTTACAGACGGAAAAACTGACATGAAATACGGGGGAGTCGTCGACGCACGACCACAATGGAGCCCAAAATGTCTGCTGCTAAGCGGGACACTTATTAAGCGCGTTTTGCCCCATTTTACGACCTTCCTTGCCACCGTTGTTAAGTGGATCCCTGCAGTTGATCAGTTGGTAACCCGGTTGTTAAGGGAATCTGGCTTCCCCATGGACTTTGCTTGTCAGAAGGTCGTGAAGGGGGGAATCACGTGACCCCCCGGGACACGGTGACCGTCATATATATATATATATGAATCGGTTGCCAAGTGTTGGAATTTTGCTCACTGAAACGGTCGTAAGTGTGAGAAACGGTCGTAAGTCTCTTTTTTCAGTGCTGTTTTTAACTTTGAACCATCCCTAAACGAACTGCCGGTAAGTTGTTGTGAAATCAGGTGGGATCAACAGAATCTGAGTCCATGGGAATTGGGCGGCCGATAAATTCCAATAGATAACTTAAAAATATCAAGTCTTATTTTGCTGAGCAGGTTAGTCTTGGGCGGGCCAGGATGCCAGTGCAATCTCGCAGCTGCATGAAGCCATCACCAAGCTGACATAACCTCTTTAATGTGTATTACATTCATTTGCAAAGTTCCTTTAAAAACTCCGTGATTGGACAGGTTTCCGAACAAAAAAGGAACAAGGGATTCTTTCTAACCTGATCCCCCGACATCTTAATGGAGAGTATCAAGCCTTACCGAGCTAAAATTAATCCTCAAAGAAGTCATTAATTAATCAATGAAAATATTGCAGCCCCCCTCTTGAAATAAACGGGGTGGGGGGTGGAAAGGGGGGCAGAAATAACACCGGTTGTCAATTGTGTTATCGCGTGTCAACCAGCAGAGGGGGCACCTCTAATATAGATCTTGCTGCCGGCATTCCTCTAAGTGAGAGTCCAGGTAAAAAACAAATAAATGTGACTTTGATTTCTTCACATTTATTTTATTCATTGCGCACGTTGCAGCATCGGATAAGTTATAGTAAACCCACAAAAAAAACCCCAAAAAGTTTATCTGCAAGATGCTGGTAATTCTTCTTTCTGCTAAACCTGCCTTTGCAGAACACCCTTTGCTTGGAGGAAAGATCATAACAATATAAGGATGGCTTTAAAGGGTCACTCGTCCCGTTGCAAACCGTGGGCGGCTTGGCTGAGCTGTCACATCTCTGGTTTGCTTTGCTTTGCTTTGCCTTTGATTTATGCAACTTCTTGACTGGGTCGGCAAACCATTCTGGACAAAGGGCTGCCCAGTCTCTTCTTAAAAACTTCCAGGGTTGAAGCATTTACAACTTCTGGAGGCAAGTTGTTCCACGGATTAATTGTTCTTAGTTGTCAGGAAATTCCTCCTTAGTTCTAGGTTGCTTCTCTCCTCGGTTAGTTTCCACCCGTTGCTTCTTCTCCTGCCTTCAGGTGCTTTGGAGAAGAGCTTGACTCCCTCTTCTTTGGGGCAGCCCCTGAAATACTGGAAGACTGCTATCCTGTCACCCCTGGTCCTTCTTTTCATCAAATTAGACAGACCCAATTCTTGCAACCATTCTTTATATGTTTTAGCCTCCAGTCCCCAAATTGCTCTTCTCTGCACTCTTTCTAGAATCTCAACTTCCTTTTTTTTTAATATCGTGGCAACCAAAACTGGACGCAGCGTTCCAGTTTTATAATTCCAGGAGAATTATGAAGGTGGAAATTGGCCTCTTTTATAGGCCCCGGATTGGGGGGAATTGTTTTCCACCATGTGCCGCGATCTCCGTCTGCATTCCGATCTGTGCAGTGGGGCATTCCTGAAGAAGTGCTGCAGCTAGAGCTTTACTTCTCGCCGACTCTCTTATTTGTCTTCAAGAGCTTCCGTCTCTTCCCATTTGGAAATGCATCGGTTACTATAGAAACATCTTGCAACTGGTGTGGAACAAAATCTTCATGGACCTGGTGTTGTTGTTCGAATGTCCTGTTACATAAGGGCTGGAAATTTATACCCCAAACCTGATAAACAGTGGGGCTTTCAATGTGTATTTACAATGGCTTTAGGTCGTGGCTGGTAATTATCTCTTAACCCTGGGAGTAACACCCCCGGGTGTCCTCCTAATCTCTCAAAAGCACCATTCAGTTTCAAAAATCACGGATGGACTGACAATCTGCATGTCTTACCGTCCTTTTCTCCACCTGTTCACCTTCGGCAAGAAAGCAAGGAAGGGATGATGATTTAGCAGACCAATAACATTCAAAAGGATGGTCCCCTTAGCTCCAGGTCACCAACAGGGAGAAGATAGAAGATAGAATAATAAGAGCAATAGCACTTAGACTTCAATAGGTGCTGCAGCTGCCAGAAAAGCCAACACAGTTCTAGGCTGCATGAACAGAGGGATAGACTCCAGATCAGGTGAAGTATTAATTAATACCCCTTTATAAGGCCTTGGTGAGGCTACCCTTGGAAGGCTGCATCCAGTTTTGGTCGCCACGATGTAGAAAAGATGTTGAGACTCTAGAAAGAGTGCAGAGAAGAGCAACCAGGATGATTAGGGGACCGGAGGCTAAAACATACGATGGATGGTTGCTGGAACTGGCTAGTTTAATGAAAAGAAGAACTAGGGGTGACAGGATAGCAGTCTTCCAATATCTGAGGAGCTGCTCCAAAGAAGAAGGGGTCAACTTATTCTCCAAAGCACCTGAAGGCAGGACAAGAAGCAATGGGTGGAAACTAATCAGGGAGAGAAGAAACCTAGAACGAAGGAGAAATTTCCTGACAGGGAGAACAATTAACCAGTGGAACGACTTGTCTCCGGAAGTTGTGAATTGGACCTTACACTGGAAGTTTTTAAGAAGAGATCGGAGAACCATTTGTCTGAAATGGTATAGGGTTTCCTGCCTGAGGAGGGGGCTGGACTAGAAGACCTCCAAGGTCCCTTCCAACTCTGCTGTTCTATTCTATTCTATTCTATTCTATTCTATTCCATTCCATTCCATTCCATCCTTATCCTTATCCTTATCCTTATCCTTACTCTTATTCTATTCTATTGGCCAAAGGATCTGACCTCCCTTATATGACTTGGAGGAGGATTGGAGGGCCGAAATGCAAAACCACAGTGCTCTGAGCAGATAAAAACACGCTGTGTGAAGGTGGAGAGAGACACAGAGCCCGGTCGGTCGGTCAGTCGGTATGTCGGCTACTACCAGAAACATGCTATGTGGGATCAAACTTGAACAAGAGACCACTATGAGATCCCGGGTCTCTAGTCCAGACTAGGAAGTTGGGGGGGGGTGTCTCCCCACCGAAACACCCACCCACGAGGCACAATCGCCTTAACCAGAACCAAGGCTGAAACGGCAAGCCGTAAGCGATGATCAAAGGTTAACTTAATCAAGACCCCATTGTGAAAACAGAGCCCAATGATGAACATCACTAGTCTTTGAGATCGTTTTTATTGCCTCTCTCTCCCCCTCTCTTTCTCTCTCCCACCTCTTTCTTCCTCCCTCTCTCCTTTCTCCCTCCCTCCCCCTCTCTCCCTCTTTCTTTCTGCCTCCCTCTCTCCCTCTTTCTCCCTTCCCCCTTCCCTTCCCTCTTTCTCTTTCTCCCTCCCTCCCCCTCCCTCTTTCTTTCTCCCTCCC
>JANHFL010071209.1:0-12997 GCA_032468155.1 Oxyrhabdium leporinum
TTATAAGCAATACTCTTACATCAGTATATTAATCCCATATACCTCAGAATATTGCCCCCACAATCCGGGTCCTCAATCCCCAAGGCGCTTTTTCAAAAGGCAACTGAACTTTGTTTTTCCTTGAAGACATTTCACTTCTCATCCAAGAAGCTTCTTCAGTTCTGACGGAATAGTGGAGGATGGAAGGATTTCTATTCATCTGGTTGTTAGCGCTCTTTCTGAGAGTCGTTGAGGCCACTTGGAGGTTTATCTGTGCTCTCAGGTTCACCTGAGGAGTGCAAACGGGTGTGGAAATTTCTTGGAATTGCTGAAAGGACTGTGTTGCAAAGAAGGTTCCACACCCATTTGCACTGTTCAGGTGACCCTGAAGGCACACATCTCCAAGGGGCCTCAACGACTCTCAGAAAGAGGGCTAAATGACCAGATGACTGCAAGGAATATTAATCCTTCCATCCTCCACCATTCAGTCAGAACTGAAGAAGCTTCTTGGATGAGAACTGAAACATCTTCAAGGAAAACAAAGTTCAGTTGCCTTTTAAAAAGGTACCATTGGGACACCACGATTTGGATGACTGAGAATCTCCATAGACAATGACAAGGGAAATTAAACCTTTACCAGCTACCTTCAGTGGCTCTTTCTTTTCACATCAAAAAGTTCTTTTTTGGTGCTGAAAAGTGAGCAGATATCATTAGTAGCAATTGAGGGAAGATGCTCCTAAGTTATGTGTACCATATTTTATTTTATTTTTTAAATGAGGTTAAGGATGTATGATAGTTATTAACCACGGTGGTGCCCTTGATTTCCGAAGGCAAAGTCCATTGGTTTAAACTGACAGATTAATTATGCAGATATATCAGGCTAGAAGCTGTTGAGAAATTTGCCTTGGCAAATCTGGTTCAGATGATTTGAATAGGATGCACACAGGATTACGTGCTCTTTATTATTCTAGAAAAGACACCCCTGTTTTTAACTTTTTTTAAAAAACAATTTTTTTTGCAGACCCTTATTTCATTCAGGATACATGTCTAGTGGAAAGAAAGCAAAACAAAAACACAAGTCCCATCCTTTTGGTCGTGAATGGCTATTATTCCTTAGTATAGCACGCCTTATTTTATATTTCCTTTTCAAATCTAAGAAAGGGCGTTTCTACTGACCCTTTTAGAAAGGTGGAAATCCATTGAAAGCTAAAAAGATTTGTATCGCTGATCGATTATACATCACAATTTGCATGGTTAACAACTATCCTGTCTTGTTTTTTTTTTAACTGAGTTTTCTTATACCTGCTTTCTTGACTCACCGTACCAGATTTAGAATCTGAAATATTCTACGACATAAATACAAATGAATGATTGATGAAGGACTGAAAACAGATGAGCTGCAGCTAAGGGTTTTCACATATTTGAGTTGTGCAAACCCTTATAAAATTCAAAAGGCTTTCAGTTTGAAACTGTGGGCTCTGGATTAGCATGTGGGTTCTGATGCTGTCTTGGCTGTATTCTGAGGTCGAAACAATCTACCACCAGGCTTAAGACCAGGTTCAGAAGACTTATGAAACATTTGGGATAACGTCAACACATTTTGAACAAGACTGGAACAAGCGGCTTCAAAACTGAAATGTTATAAACCTGAAATACCTTGCCCAAGATTCTATAATGTCAGGATACTTTTAATTTTATTTCTGAAAGAGAGGTAGGCAACTAGTGGGCTATCAAATGATCCACCGCATGTTTCTGCACTGGAAGTAAACATTGGAACCCTCATTAAGCTACGGTGTTGGAGAAGACATCTGAGCATACTTGAGACGGTCAAGAAAGCACCCTGAATGGATCACCAAACAAATCAAGCCAGTGTTTTCATTCAAGGGACAAATGATCAGGCTCAAATTGTCCTACTTCGGGCACACTATGAGAAGACCTACCTCTCTGGAGAAGGCTTCGATGCTTGGAAAGATGGAAAGAAACAGAAGAAGAGGATGACCAGCAACAAGGGGTGGTGGACTCAGTTACAATGGCAGTGGGTGTAATCATTGGATGACCTGACAGACCAGATTAGGAATAGATCACCATGGAGAATACAGAACAAAAGATCAACAGAGTTGGAAGGGACCTTCGCTGTCTTCTAGTCTAATCCCCTACTCAAGCAGGAGGCTCTATACCGTTTCAGAGAAGCAGCTGCTTCTTCTCTTCTTAAAAGCCTCCAGGGATGGAGGACCGACAACTTCTGAAGGCAAGCCATTCCACTGATTGATTATTCTGCCAGGAAATTTCTCCTGGGTTCTAGGTTGCATCTCTCCTTAATTAGTTTCCACCCATTGCTTCTTGTTCTGCCTTCTGGTGCTTTGGAGAATAGATTGCCCCCCCCCCCCCGGAACTCTTCTTTGTGGCAGCCTCTTAGATATTGGAAGGCTGCTATCATGTTATCCCTAGTCCTTCTTTTCACTGGACTAGCCATACATATCTCTGGTCAATAGGAGTTAAAAAGGACTTGCTGGCACATAATCAATCAATCACGTTGCAAACCAAATCTGTCATCAGCCTTTCAGCCCTGTCAACCAGACCAAGAATTAGCTCCACAGGAAAGCTAAGACTACTTTGATCGAGAGTAGCTGTTATAGCAGGATCTTTCGAATCTGATCGTGTTGTTCCTCTTCGCCGCCTTATACCCATGTGAATGAGGGAGGTGTTTGTCTGAGCTGCTTATGTATACTTTCTGCTTGTCTTGGACTTAAAACCATGTCTTTCTCCTTGTCAGTTAGGTAATGGGTTTAGCTCCTTCTCTGTCAAGGTCATCTTCCTTACTTTCTACAAGCCCCCAAATAATGACAGCTAGAGTTTCAAGCTACCCTTTAAAGATAGAAGAATACTGAACAGGAAGGCAATAGAAATGGCTTATTTCCTATCAAAACGGTATCTCCTTCTCTCCCCCCGCCCTTCTCTATGGTTTCTAGCATCGTTCACTCATATCAGGGAAGGCTATTCATCACTGTCAGTGGTTTTGTCTTTGTGGGGCCTTATGAAGGTCAGGCAAACAGAACCACCCCTTCTCTCCCTCTCTCCCTCCTTCTAGAAGAAAAAGGCATTTTAAGAACTAGCATAAGTATTTTCCCTCCCCCTAGGGCAGAGCAATCATAAATGAAGTGTCCTCACCTCTTGATAACAACATTGCAAACAAGGCAAGGTAGTTACTTTAAATAATGCGATCTGATTTGTACCTTGTCATACACAGTAAGTGCCAGCTTTACACCAAAACACTTTGCTCATTACCTAGGCCTAAGAGTGGTAAGATAAATTTTTCTGTAGATGTAGTTCTCGACGAAATACCAACTAAGCAGAACATTACCTCTGTAGTGTATAACTTTTTCATTTGCCTCAGGTTGGGTTAAGCCCCAACGTGCCCAGTAGAAATCATCCCAAATGCTTCCAACTGCGTTGGTTTTCCTCACAGAATGTGGTGCGTTGATGAAAACGGGAGCGATATGAAACAGAGGTTGGCTGATGTCACTCAGAGATAATTCAGTCCTAAATTTAAATCGGCAAGAAAAAAACAAGGTGGCTTTAATAAAAGTGTTGCAATGCAGTTCAGCACAGCCTCTCTCAGAGGTCAACACGTTTCTGATCCTTTCATCGAAATGGCCAGAACAGTATTTGTGGCATTTAAATCAGTTTAGGTGAAAGGCAAGGCTGCATTAATAAAGGGATAGAATCAAGATCACATGATGTTCTAGTACCACTTTACAAAGCCTCAGTAAGAGCAGGCATGGAATATTGCATCCAGTTCTGGTCACCGCAATATTAAAAAAATGGTATTGAGACTCTGGAAACAGTGCAGAGAAGAGCAACAAGAGGGCTGGAGGCTAAAACATTTGAAGAACAGTTGCAGGAATTGGGTATGTTTACTCTAATGAAAAGGAGGACTAGGGGAGACATGATAGCAGTGTGCTAATAATCCTACAAAGATGAGGGGGGGTTCAAACTATTTTCCAAAGTATCAAAATGCAACACGAGAAACAATGGATGGAAACTAACCAAGGAGAGAAGCAACCTAGAACTAAGGAGCAATTTCCTAATGGTGAGAGCAATCAACCAATGGAACAGCTTGCCCTGTGAGGTAGATGGTTTACAACCTGTTTACAACACAGTCCTTTCAGCAGTTCCAAGAAGGTTCCACACCCATTAGCGCTATTCAGATGACCCTGAGAGCACAGGTAAATCTCCAAGTGGCCTCAACGACTCTCAGAAAGAGGGCTAATGACCAGATGACTGCAAACAATATAAATCCTTCCATCCCCCACCATTCAGTCAGAACTGAAGAAGCTTCCTGGATGAGAAGTGAAACACCTTCAAGGAAAAGCCAAGTCCAGTTGTCCTCTGGGACAACCATGACTGGATGACTGAGACTCTCCAAAGACATTTACCCAACTGGAGATTGCTTTTCTTGGTCTTCCTTAAAAGGAATATATTATGATATTCTGTGATTTTGTTTCTGGGTATCATCTCTCAAGTAAGCTCCCTAAGAGGAAGATATAACTGGAAAGTTTTGCTATGTCACAATATTATTTTATTTTTTACATGTTCTCATTAAAAGTTAACATTTTGGGAGCAAACTTTGGAGCTTAGCTCAAAGAAGGGAGGAAAATCGCAGATCCGTTCTACGCAATTTGAATCTGTAGCCTAGACATAAAGAGTAAAAAAAAAAAACCTTTCAGCAGAGTGAAGGCCTAAAATTTAACCTTATACCTACGACCCTTCATGCCCCAATCTTAATAAGGACCTGATAAAATATTCTTGCTGCCAAGGACATGGTATTTTGAAACCTGCAGGATGGTCATCACATAATGCTTTTTATTAAGGCTAACCTTTAAGTACACTAAAAATGAAAGTCTTTGCTCGCAGCCTACTGCTGGTAATTTTATTTATGACTGTTTCCATCTACATACATTGACTTTATATTTGAACAAGAAATAGAATGATGCCATCTCATAGACATTCTGCAGGGATTTTGCATTGTTGCTACATTTATCCTTACAATGTCATTTGATCCCTGGAAACTTTATGAACATATCCAGGGAGTTTTCTTCACAATCAGTACAGAAGCAGTAGACCATCTAAGATTTTATTTTTATTTTTCTATTTCGCTTCCCAGACTAGCCTAAAATTCTGCGGTTATTTGTGATTGTCCTCTAGGTATTAACCAGGTCTGACCCTCCTTCACTTTCCTTACGATTGCATCTTCTTACAAAGCCGTTCAACAGAACTAAACATTTAAGGATGTTCTACTCTGCAGTGCAATCTCATGTCATTTTTTCTCCTTCCCCAATACATAGGAATTTCCTGTAAATGTGTAGATCAAATGTGTCGATAGAAACTTATCAAAGAGAGATTCCACCTAGAATTTAGGGGGAAAAAATATCCCGTCAGTCAGAACAATTAACCAGTGGAACAACTTGCCTCCAGAAGTTGTGGATGCTTCAACACTGGAGGTTTTTAAGAAGAGATTGGATAAACATTTGTTTGGAATGGTATAGGGTCTCCTGCTTGAGCAAGGGGTTGGACTAGAAGACCTCCAAGGTCCCTTCTGACTCTGTTATTCTGTTATTCTGTTAATTGTTAAATACTGTTTATTCACTGGCTAAAAGCACTGCTGAGTAGGGATAGCATTTTGTTCCAAAAATGAACGTAACAATGAGTATACATTATGTTTTATCTAATGACCTTGTAGACATGCAAGGGACTTGTTCCTTATTTTTGGAAAATGAAATTTGGGAATGCTCCGCTCCTCTGAAAACAGACATATATGAACAGCAATAACAGGAACCGAATTATGCAACCAAGAATTTTGCTAAATTATTCTTTTTTTGAATAGTTGTGCAATGATATTTTTCTCCCATTAGAGATACATTTCAAAGTGTTGTTGTTGTTTTTTAAAGCCAGGCAAATATTAAATGTCCTATTCTTTATTTTTCCAGTGTCAAGCTCACACCATTTATGGAGTGCAAAAAAGTAGGATAACAAGATTTGTGTCTAAGATAATAAACAGACGGTCAGTAGAGAATTTGAGTTAACCAACTGTGGGGTTATTTCTGAATTTTAATTAACACCAGGATCTAAATACTTTTCAGAAAAAAATATAAGATCACCATATTTTACATTAACTGCTTCTTTCAAACTTTTCTGTTCTATCTCTCTCCAACCCGGAGATAAATGCTTGTCAATGTTTTGAGTATCCAGTAAGGAAGGACTACAAAAACCCTACAAAAAGAAAAATACAGTAGGTCCATTGTATATTCCCTAAAATTTCCTTAACCAAATCGAAAAGTCATATATGGATCATCACTTTGCAAAGATTGTAAGATACTTCTTTTATCAGGCATACATTTTATTTGCATCGTCAGAAAAAGTATTACTGAAGAAAAAAAGCTGTGGGCAATCTTTAAGAGGCTTAGAAAATCCTGGAAGAATATTTGAAATATAATGAAAATATACAAATTTATTAGGTGCCTTGCTCTGGCACGTTTCTTTTTTCTTTTCTTTTTTTTTTCAATTTTATTACAGCCCTTAAGGTCAGACACAAACAAACTGTTGAATTCAAAAAGTATTACACACACATACACACACAAACATACACACACATGTATAAGAGAAAAAACAACAAGGATAATGGAGTCTAAAACTCCCCTTTTTAATAACCCTGTAATCCCTTAATTTGGCATAGAGTCTGGGCGACTGAAAGGAGCTGAGAGTTTACTCCCCGGATGCCCTCCCTGACACCTACATGGAGTTCACAGCAGTTATTTTTTCTTTGTACCCTAGGAGAGAAACATCTGCCACTACCTAGGATTGAACTCTCAATCTTCTGAATGGGAAGCAAACATCTTCATCACTAGGCCACCACTCCAATGGAGTCTAAAACTACATTTCAATAATTAGATAACAGGGAATTTTAGCCAGAAGAATCAAAGCAAAGGAGACTCAGAATGTCAAGATGGAGTCTATGCTTTTTTTTGGGGGGGGGGGGAGAAATCCCCTGGAATGGTATTTATGAAAGACCTTGGGGGATGATGCAAAGAGATGCTGCCTATGGGACTAATCAGATAAGAGAAGGCATAGCCTACAACTGGATAAAGGACAAAGCAAGAAGCTCAGAAGGGACTCTCCTTAAATTCTCAGACTGTGAAGGTGACAGAGAGAGATTTGTATTTTCAGACTTGAAAGATTCCATTAATGTAGCTTTACAATAGAGTTAGTATTTTTAAATTAATCTATTTAAAAAGTTTAGATAGCCACCCATCTTTCAGCCAACTCAGGCAACTATACATTATATAATTATAAAGCTTTTCTGTCTATGTTTTCTGTCTGGTCTACCTAGTAACATTCTCCTTCTGGATGCCCCAGATTCTTGCAACTGTGCAACTTTTGCAACCCTGAACAATTATTTATTTGCAAGCATTCTTTTGAGAATATCTCGATCAGTGAGTGCAGGAAAAATTCTTATGTTCAGATCACGATATATATATATATAATTAATCAGTGGAATGACTAGCCTCCAGAAAGTGTGGGTGTTCCAACATTAGAGGCCTTTAAGGAGAGAATGGGCAGCCTTTTGTCTGAAATGGTATAGGTTTCTTTCTTGAGCAGGGGGTTGGGCTAGAAGATCTCCAAGGTCCCTTCCAACTCAGTTATTCTGTTAAGATATGGTGAACGGTTATGAGATGGGTTTGTACACATTTGTTCAATTCTCACATTTTCTTATATGGATATACCATTGAAATGAGATTGAGGCCATTTTCCTTCATCATCTCTGCATAAAAATAGGTACCTTATTCCATATAAAGTAGCACATAAAAAGATATTCTAAAGATAAGGAATGCATATATATATTTTTAGAGAAAATATTTGTAGCTCAGGATTGAATTAGGGTTCTTGGTGCTCTCTGATCTTCGTTGTATTCTTACAGATGTTTCATTACCCAACTAGGTAACATCATCACTGGTTGAAAGTACTGGAGTTTGCGCTCTGTTTATATCCTGGTGTTAATCTTTGCTTATCTGGGTGTTGATTGCCGGCAAGGAATTATTTTAATCCTTTTGTATAGTATGTAATGTAGATGTTCTTTATCTCTATGTGTCTGTTGATGGCTGATTTCTCTGAGTGCCAATAATTCCAATAATTTTCTAGTGTTTTTTTTAAAGAGAATGCTTAGAGAATCCTAGAATTTCCAAATTCAGGGAGACCAAATACTACTAAACAACACACTATAGACATTGAAGAAAAACAAGGCTTGTTTTTTTTAAAAAAAAATTGATATGGTGGTATAAAATAACAGCAGGGTAACTTAAAAGGAATTGGGGGAAAAGATTGGGAGTTAAGAACTGAAATGCAGGGCCTAACCCTAAACCAGATTTTTTTTTCCTGTATCTATTGGAGTAGTTAATTGTTATTTCATAATTAATAGTAACAATTAACCGTTTAGTATTAATCCTGGAACTGTAAAAAAAGAGCTAACAAAATCAGAATTAAAATTAGAACTGACAACATTTAGTTTATAAAAACAGTTTTGGTTGGAAGCGCCTATGCATATAGATTAAGCTGGTATTTAATCATTCTTGAGCTTTGGGGTGAAGCTTCAGTTGCCCCCAAATTATCAGCATTTGTTGAAGAATCTTCAGAAAAAACTTTATAGCAGCAGTAACAACAACAACGACAACTTGCTTAATAGGTTATGCTTTGCTTGAGAAAGCAGAAATTATACAGAACTAAATTGCCCTTTTGCAATTTTCTAACATTGCAATGGAGGAGTCTGATTGCTATCAAAACTCTTTTTAGCTTCCCCAAGGAAGAAAAAAAAACAAAACTCACAGCAAATTATTAACAGCATTTGAAAAGGAAGTTGCAAAAACAACTTTCAGGCAACCATATGTTACTCTTGTTTCCGCACCGCTTCTCAGACAAAGGTGCTACATAAGATCATTGCAGGTTGCTAAGCTAGAAGTTTGCACATTACACACATCTGGGTATCTGTCTTCACTGCTGGGAAAACATTGATCCTCTGGAGTTAGAAATTTCATGATTCCTCTCTGCAATCTGGACAATGCTAAGCAGCGCTCACCTGCTCTAATTAAAGATAATATTGCCCTCAATCATGAGGTGAACTTATGGAAGATGAATTTTAAAAGCAGATATTAAGGCTCGCAGGAGAAGGATGCAAGATGTTGATATGGTTGCCAGGATACCAGAAGACGATAAAAAGAGTGAACTGATATCAAGTTGGATCTTCTTTAAAGAAACAAAAGAACATCCCTGCTGGCTTTCTTTCTGCAGATAGCATTGCCCATCACAGGTAGTCCTTGACTTATGACCACGATAGAGCCCAAAATTTCTGTCGCTAAGCGAGACAGAATTAAATGAATTTTGCCCCATTTTATTATCTTTCTTGCCACAGTGGATAAGTGAATTCCAGTGTTTGAGAGGCTGCCACAAAGAGGAGGGGATCAACGTATTTTCCAAAGAACCAGAGGGCAGGACAAAGTGTCAAAGTATTTACAGCATATCCGACCAACACACAAGTAAATAATTCTGTAGGATTCATCCACATAAGAAAAACTTCTTTATATGCAATACCATACAGAAGCGAGTAATTACAGAGTAGAGAGATACAGAGACCTAGGCCACAGCCTACATTTACAGAGGCCAAACCAACTCTTATGTACAGTTCAGCAAGTCTAAGCCACGCCCAGACTCCAAACTGTCTCTTATGGCCCCACACAAACAAATACTATGTTTCAATTTCCAACCAGTCCCTAGTGGCTGACCGGTTACCCTATCTATCCCAGTTTATGAACCTTATACACTGACAGCAAGAAGCAATGGATGGAGACTAACCAAGGAGAGAAGCAAACTGGAACTAAGGAGAACAGTGAGAACAATTAAATGGTGGAACAATTTGCCTTTAGGAGTTGAAGTTGCTTCATCACTGGAGGTTTTTAAGAAAAGACTGGACAGCCACCTATCTCAAATGGTATAAGGTCTTCTGCTTCAGCAGGAGGCTGGATTAGAAGTCCTCCAAGGTCCCTTCTATTCTGATTGATTGATCTGATTGATTGATTGATTGATCTGATTCTGATTGAATCAGTGCAGCTGTTAAATTAGTAACATGGCTGTTAAGTGAATCTGGTTTCCCCATTGGCTTTGCTTGTGGGAAGGTCACCAGAGGAAATCCCATGTCGCTGGGACACTGCAACCGTCACAAATACATGCCAGTTGCCAAGAGCCTGAATTTTGATCATGTGACCACGGGGATGCTGCAACAGTCGTAAACATGAGAAATGGTCCTACGCGGCTTTTTTGCAGTGGCGTTGTAACTTTGACTGAATGTACTGTTGTAAGTCGATGACTTCCTGGTCTGCTTTTGAATCTGGTCGTCCCTCTTATCTCTGGAGGCAGATTCTTCCCATTTTACATTTTTTCCTATCATCTCATCTAGATACGGGTAGGCCTCAATTTACAAGTGGCTGTTCAAGGTTACGACGGCACTGAAAAAAGTGACTTATGACCGTTTGTCACAGTTACGTCCTTTGCAGCATCCCCCTGGTCACGTGATCAAAACTCAGAGGCTTGGCCACTGGTTCATATTTATGACCATTGCGGTGCCCCGAGGTCATGTGCTCCCCTTTTGCAACCTTCTGACAAGTGCTGGAAGAAAAAAAAAATCCAGGTCCAGTTCCAAGCCGGGAATAAAATGGAGGCCAAAAGAGTCTGTTTCTTGGTGAACAGAACCAACACATATAGCATGCAGTTCTGGGACAGCTGACAAAATGGAGTTGAGAGTGGGTGGGTTTTATAGCTTCTGGATTCCTATGGGGTCATGTAGGGGTCATGGCTGGCTCTATAGGCAAAAGGGGAAATGCAAATCCTAGGTCAGTAGTGGCGAACCTATGGCATGTGTGCCCCAGGTGGCACGCAGAGCCCCCTTTGTGGGCATGTGCACCATTGCCCCAGCCCGGCTCCACCGCCGGCCAGCTGGTCTTCAGATCACAGGGGGCAGGGCGTATGCAGGGATAGGGTGCATGTGGGGGGTGGGACACATACAGAGGGGACATGCATGTGCATGCAGGGTGCATGTACGGGGGGAGATGCGTGTGTTGCATTTTGGGTATGCACGCACGCACGCTTTGGGCACTCAGTGCCAAAAGGGTTCACCATCACTGTCCTAGGTGTTTGTCTGAGTTAATCTGATCAACCTTTGGTTTGTTGCTTATTTGGAGTTTCCTGTCTGACCCAGTCTTTCTGAATGGATTACCAAATCTGCATTTCTAAAAGCTGGTCTCCTCAGTTTCTGCTTGGGACAGGGAAACTGGAGCTGGTTACTGTCTCCCTTAAGATTGTTTTATTTCTCCTTTAGGGGAAATATTTTATCCGGCCTTTTTAATATTTCCCAAAATATTTTATTCTCTAGGAGGGTGCCTGTGGGTGCTGACTTTCTACACAAGCAAAGGCAATGGGATAAGCCAGATTCACTTAGCAACCCCATCGCTAACTCATCACCTGCAGTGATTCATTTAACAACTGAGCCAAGAAAGATCATAAAATGGGACGAAATTCACTTCACAAATGAATCGTGTTGACAACAATCACTTCATAAATGAATTCACTTGGCAACTGAAGTTTTGGGATCCATTGTGGTCCTATGTCGAGGAGAGATTCGAAAGGGAAAAAGTTGTAAGCCTTTTTTTGGAGCACTTTTGTTATAACTGCAACACAGAGCAATTAACTGGCTGAGAAAAATCACAGGGTAACAGGTCTTTCTGTTACACTAAAAAACAAGTGAGAAAATGTGGTGTTAACTTCTTTGTACCCTGTTTGCAGAGGGGGGAAAAAAGGCAGGTAAGAATGGCAAAGTTTGGCATTGGGCACCAGGCTGAGGACAAACTGTTCTTGCTCTTTAGTCAAATCATTTTGTTTCTCCAGTCTATCACACTTGCATTGTTCGAAAGCGTTGTTAAAAAGCAGAGCGCTCTGTAATAAGACAGTAGAAAAATAGAGCCCAGCTGCATAAATGTCCTAAAAACTCAACCTTCTTGGCAAGACAAAGCTTTGCTAAAGTGAAAAAAAGTTTGTTTGTTTGCTTGCTTTGTAGGGAAGAGAAACGGAGTAAGATTTAGAGCCAAACAATTGTATTTCATCTTCGTTAAGTTAATGCACTTTAATTTTTCATGCCAACTTCAGTGGAAGGAAAATAATAGTCTGGTTTTAAGACAGTTATCTTCAGGAATATAGCAATAGTGCTTTTTACAGCCCTCTCTAAGCGGTTTACAGGCTCAGCCTATTTCCCCCAACAATCTGGGTCGTCATCTTACCAACCTCGGAAGGATGGAAGGCTGAGTCAACCTTGAGCCCGGCGAGATTTGAACTGCCAAATTGCAGGCAGCCGGCAGTCAGCAGAAGTAGTACTGCACTCTAACCACTGTGCCGCCAAGGCTCACACAATATAGTATGTTGCAGAGGTAGCTTTCTTCCATCATAGAATCAAAAATCAAATAAGGTATGGGAGAAAGGGAAAGAAGGAAAAGGCAAAGCATGAGAACATCATGAGGAATGTTCTATTTGTAGGTACCATGTAGCTGTTATTGGCTGACTTGCAAAAAGCTAAGGAGGGTTGGATCTGGTTAATATCTGGATGGGTTAGGGTTGTGAAAACATTTCAGAGAAACAGGATGAATTACTTCTGTATTGCAGCCAAGGAAATTGCAAGGATATATTTGGAATCATCAGGAGCTCAATTTAAAACAATCTCCAACTTTTTATTAACTAGCATTTGAAATTGTTTCCAGAAGAAAAGACTACAAATATTGACTTGTGTCCAGGGCACTTGTAGTAGCTGAGTACTAAGGCAGGACTTCCCTGAGACCCACCCTCACTCTCATTTTAATTCCTTCCTTCCTTCCTTCCTTCCTTCCTTCCTTCCTTCCTTCCTTCCTTCCTTCCTTCCTTCCTTCCTTCC
>JANHFL010071970.1:0-12968 GCA_032468155.1 Oxyrhabdium leporinum
CTATCTATCTATCTATCTATCTATCTATCTATCTATCTATCTATCTATCTATCTATCTATCTATCTAACATCTATCTTTCATCTATCTATCAGTTCCCTGTAGGAATGCTGCCATTCTAAGGGGGCTGGGAGGAGAGAGAAGGTTTTATAGATTGAATGTATTGTATTCTTTTTCTTCTGCTGTAACTGCTTGGGAGGGGGGAGAATTATCCATCTGCATGGGCTCCCTCTCAACCAGTTCCAGCCTGACATTCAAGGAAAACCTTTTCTTACCATCCTGCCTTGCAGTTTCTAAAACACCTTTGCAGCATTTTATTGGTTGCTGGTGGACATGCGATATTGGGGTGGGAGTTGAAGGGGAAAGTTAGCCTAATATTTTGCATGTGAATTTCAGACTCCTCCTGACTTCTCTGCAATCACACTCTCTCTGTACAAGTTCCTTTTGAAATGCAAACCATTTCAAGAGTTTTACTTTCTTGAGAAGGTAGCTGAGGCAGGTCCTTACGGAGATGTCAATGTGAAAATAGACCATTGAGTAGACCATCTCAAACATTTCTATTTACTCTCTTAGAAGGTGCCCTATGCCAGGTGTGGCATCAAGAGGTGCCATGAAGGAGAGAGGAAGAGTGTTCCAGAAGGAAAGGAGGTTTGCTGCTACCAATGTGCCCCTTGTCCAGAAGGGACCATTTCTAATCAGACAGGTAAAGCATACATCAAATGTAGATCTTCCAAGATCAGCCATTAAATAGATCACAATAATAAGGGTTTTTTTGTTATTTGCGATACCTTGGACAATGCAATCTCCAACTTCTGAGGAACAAGGATTGGCTGGACTGTTCTCCTCATCAAATTTACCACAGGCTGCATTCAAGGCAGAATTCTGTGGATTTCTTGCTCTCCTTTCCATTCCTTCTATCATGCACCATGAGAAGACCAACTACTGTGGTCTACTCCCTGCAAAAAAAGTGAATGATGGGAGAAACTGAGTTCCCTCTCCCACTTCCCACGACACTTATCCCACTTCCCACAACGCTGTTTATATGTGTGTGCATGTGTGCACTTGTGTGTGTCAAATTATCATTTTACAACATACCCAAATGATAATGAAATGAAGAAGCAAAAAAGCAGGCTTCCTGTCTGAGAAATCGGTCAAACTTTCTCTCCCTCTCAAAAAGAAAAAAAAAGCCAAAGTAATTGCCCAGTGATTGGAGAGAGAGAGAGAGAGAGAGATCTCTGAGCAATTGATCCCGGACACCTTTTGAACCAAGGATGATTTGCTCTTTTAAGAGCATGTAAGATTCCCAGGGGTTCTTCCATCACTTAAAAGGAGCCATACATGAGGCTCTAGGCAGGAGGGATAATGCTCACTGTATTTACCCCTGAATACTTAGACAAAGATTCTTGGTTTCAGAAGCAGACCAATGTGATCATTGTCCAGAAGATATGTATCCCAACAAGGACAAGGACCACTGCATTGCCAAGAAGATCCACTTCCTTGCCTATCATGACACCCTGGGATATGGTTTAGCATCTCTCGCTCTTTCTTTCTGTGTGAACACAGTAGCAGTTCTGGCAATTTTTCTTAAGCATCGTGACACACCAATCATCAAGGCCAACAATCGAGATCTCACCTACATCCTCCTGGTCTCCCTCCTGCTCTGCTTCCTCTGCTCCTTCCTCTTCATTGGTCAACCAGGGAAGCTCACCTGCCTCTTCCGACAAACTGTCTTTGCCATTCTCTTTTCTCTTGCAGTTTCCTCTGTGTTGGCAAAAACTGTCATGGTGGTTCTGGCCTTCATGGCTACCAAGCCAGGCAACAGAAGAAGGAAACTCCTAGGAAAACCACTGACCAACTCCATTGTTTTACTCTGTCCCCTGGTCCAAGCACTTCTTTGTGTCACCTGGCTGATAACCTCTCCGCCATTTCCCAACTTGGACTTCCACTCCTTGTTTGGAGAGACCATCTTGGAATGTAATGAAGGCTCAGCTTCAATGTTTTACACTGTCCTGGCCTATCTGGGTTTCCTGGCCCTTGTAAGTTTTACAGTGGCCTTTCTGGCTAGGAAATTGCCTGACAGCTTTAATGAAGCCAAGTTCATTACTTTCAGCATGCTGGTGTTCTGCTGTGTTTGGATCACCTTCCTTCCCACCTACCTGAGCACCAAAGGGAAGTCCATGGTGGCCGTGGAGATCTTCTCCATTTTGGCCTCTGGGGCTGGTCTCTTGGCTTGTATCTTTTTCCCCAAATGCTACATTATTCTTCTGAGACCAGATCTGAATTGTAGAGAAAATATAGCAAGAAACAAGAATTCATAACTAATGCAGGGATTGGCTTCATTTATATTTGTCTTTGAGGCATGTTTAGATTGTGATAAGATTTTTTTAAAAAATGATGACATGAAGGAGGAATTTGTCCATAAAAGAATTGCTTATCAAGTGGTTACAATATTCCTGTGGTCAGTTTTTTGTTTATCATGTTTTCAAAATGTGCTTAGTGAGGTCCAGTGCCCTGCATGGAAGGAAAGCTTCTTATTTAAGATATATTTATTAATTCAAGGAGTAAATTTTCTTATTTTGTACCTTGTTTTATTTAGTTTATTTTAAAGAATTTGGTTCAATATCAGTGTTTTTAAACATATATGGCTGTTTCCTCAGACATTTGAGGCTTTATAGAATTTCCCTACCACTATTCAATTATTTTTGAAATAGCTTAAGTTTAACTCCATCTCCCTACATCCAGATCTGTAGTACTGTCTCATCAATGTGAGGCAGAATTTCCCTGAGAGCAATGAGCAAAGAATGTCAAAATTGTATGCAGTATGTTAATCATCTCTTGTGACATTTCATCTCTGGACTTCTATGGTAAACTACACTGTTCTATGAGATCCATGTGCACAGGGAGTCTCTACAGGAATTATTCTACCCATGCCCAACATCACAATCAAATTTCTTTAATGAGGACAAGTTCCCAGCAATGTCGTTCAAGTTATGACAAGGTATGACAGTCATCAAAGTCAGGAGTCACTTACAAATCACAGAGTCCAAGAAACAAAAACCTCTAACCTGTTCAGGGATAGGCCACATTTACATTTGGCTTTGAGGCATGTTTAGAATGTGATAGGTATCTAAAAATGATGACACAAAGAGGAATTTGTCCATTAAATAGTTCCTTATCAAGTCCTACAATTGCTCCCAATGCACCTATTGTCAGTAACAATCAACCAGCCTTTTGTTTATCACGTATTTGATGTCCTCAGTGACACTTGTGTTTATTATTTCAAGGAGGACATTTTTTTCATTTTATTCCTTTTAATGGATTTCTTTTAAGGGTTATTTTTTTTAAAAGGGTTGGGGTTTTTTTGTGTTTAGTATTTCTAATCCTGTATATTTGTTTCTCTTAGATTTCTGGGGCTTTATACAATTTCCTATTATTATTCAACTAATTTTAAATAGTAGAGTTCAAATCCCCAAGCATCCATTTATGTTGTGTTGTATCATCAATGTGGGGCTATTTCCTGGGGTGGATGAATGAAGAATGTCAATAGCGTATGAAGGATTTTGATCATCTTTTGTGCCATTCATCTCTTGCTGCTCCTCAGTAAACCATGATGCTCTGTGAGTTTTATGTGGACAGGCATAACTCAATTCCAGCTCAAGATCACAATAAAATTTCCTTTTATGGGTATATGTTCCAAGCAAGGTCATCAGGGAATGACTATCATCCCAGCTTCCTAGCTAAAGTCATTAATTACTTGCAAATCACCCAGTCCTTTGACATGTAGCACATTAAAGGTGTTAATAACTTCCACAAGTTGCTCTCCTTGTTGTGGTCATTAAATGAGTCACAGGTACTTAAGTCTCTATCTTTGAGGGAGATGGGGAAATTCAAAAATGTAAACAAAACAAAAACAAAAAGTAAATGGAGTATCAAATACCTAAGGCATGGGTAGGTCCTTGGGCCCATCTGCTCAAGACATCTCAAGGCTCCCCCACCTTCCGAGTCACCCTGGGCTCTGGTTCCTGACCCTTGGCAGAATGCTCTCCAATTTACAGGGCTTTTTAAAAATATAGATTAAAAAATTGATGGGCTAACCATGGCTTTTAAACAAACCGAGGATGATCCCCCAAAGCAGAAAGTAACAAGGGGACTTTATTTGCAACTTGTTGAATTGGAATCCAATTTGTTGCAGTAAGACGTGAAGAAGAAAGAACCTGATCAGAAAATCAGACATTTGCCAGAGAAGATAGAAAGGGATATGGATACGAATAAAATAAATCCTGAGATAATGGAATTGATGAAAGATAGACTGGCCTTTCTTGGCAAGATAAAGGTTGTGTTTTTGAAGAGGCTTTCCAAGCAATGGATGCTGCAGAGAGATTTACAACAGAGACTTACGAACTTGGGAAATGAGATGCAATTGTTGGAAAAGTTCCCAATTAAAATGCTAAGAAAAGGTTTTATTATTAAGAGCCCAATAAAGATATTTGATCCAGGACAGATCAGAGATAATGATTATAGTGATTTATGGCAGACAAGAAACTGTTTTAGACTATGAGTTAAATACAACAATATATTGTTAACAGAGGGCTTTGAAGTTTAACTTTGCTGTTGGTTATCCTGTTAACTATCATTTCTTCATATATATAATTTATGACAGGTCAAATAGAATAGAGATGTATAAATCTTGGACCTATTTTGCAAGTGGGAAAGCTACTATTATTGCAATATATTTGTCACTGTTCAACTGGCAGGATAACATGTGTTTTTGTTTTTTGTCCTTTTAACTCACTCCTTTTAAAAAGATTTTGTCAAGTTTTGTTTTATGTTTGTAAAAAGAAACGTTTCCCCCTTTGGATTGTGTATTTAAATTTTCAAAAAATAAAATAAAAAAAATATGGGAAAAAGATTTCAAACTGAGATTGTTCCTTGCCATCCAACAGGCCTCCTGCACTAGGGCAAAACTCGGACAGCATAGCTTGTCAGTCAATGGTTGCACAATAGAATATCATCAAGGTACAGATGATACCAGACCTCGAACTGAGAAAGCCTTATTGATGCACCCTGAAAATTGGGGATTTGGTTTCAATCCCTCCCCTCCAACCAACACTGAGTGGAACCATTTTCAGATAAAGGAAAGAACCACTTCAGAATATGTTCCCATTCTTATTACCCTAGTTTCTAATTTCACCCCCTTCCACGTAGGTAAAAATAAACTAGTTATTCCATTCCAAACATTGGCATGATTGCTTAGGGTGCAACTGATTCTCGTGTGCTACAACACCCACTAACACTCATACTTTCTGAGCAAATTAAGACAGAGGCCAAAATCCATCTTGCCTGCAAGGATTTGGTTTCATGTAAGTCAAATACACAACTTCATCAGACTCTGAAATCCATCTGCTCTGGGCATTACAAGAAGAGACACAAATATGTTTTCCATTCTGCTGTATGAAGAAAAGCTGTTGCTAAGGGGATAGGACAATGCCTGTTCCTTGCAATTATCCCGAGAACAGTAATATTTAATGTATCCCCTGTGGATTTATAGACACAAAAATCTTTCAAGATAAAACCTGCTTCAAAAAATACCTCTGAGTTTTCCAGATGGGGACAGGACCGGTCCCCAAAGAGCTAACTTCTGGGTCTGAAGAAACTCACAATCCATACACAAGTGTCCACTCTGCTAAAGCTATGGTGGGATTTGAAGAGCTACCTGCAATTCAGTTTCTGCACAAACCTTGATTTCAGTTCCAGGGGGGAAGGTGACAAGAATGACTGGGCAGGGATCATGCTACTGCTGATGCTGCTATTCTTCTGGCTCCTATCTCCAACTTCTGCACAGACACTCCAAACCGTATGTGTGTTGAGGAATTATCTTCAGTTACGGGAAAGCTACTATAAGCCTGGTGATCTCATTATTGGTGGGAATTTGCCCCTGGGAACCGTTGTTCTATCCAAAGTCCCAGAGTTTCAAGAAGACCCATTGATGCTTATTACACGATATTTGTAAGTTTCCCTTGGAGGGAAAATATGCAGATTATTGTTTATATTGCCTTAAATTCAGGGACTCCTTTTAGATTTCTTCTACTATCTTGCAGTGTCCTAGTGTAGCTCACAATTTGTATTTTTCTCAATAAAGTGCCAAGCTTACAATATGAGCCAGAATTCTCAATTTACTCTTGTTTTTCTCATCATCAGGAAAATGATAAACAACAACAAAGGTGAGGAGGGACAAGATAAGAAACTGGGCCAGCTTAGTGAATAAGTCAAATTATAATATTAATTTGGACAGTAACTTGTGGTAAACTCAAATAAAAGCTCAATCCTCTTTCAGTGTTCAGGAATTATAAAAATCCCTCTCGGTTTTGGAATCAGCCTTCAGTAAATTTATGAGCTGACCGCCACTGTTGTCCTATTCTCAGCAATGTTTACCACACCTGAGGAAACTGCTCTGAGAGAGACTCAAAATTGTTAGGGTGAAAGAGTTGCAATGGGGAAGGATTACAGCCTTTGGAGCAAGTGAAAATGGGAGGGATTGTAGAGGGGTATAAAACAGTGTTTGGTATGGGTGGAAACACTTTTTTTCCTTTCTCAAAAATCCATCCAAGGTTAACCAAGGAAGATATCCTTAAAAACCTGAAATCCAATAAAACGTGGGAGTCCTGCTCAAAAGATCTGCCCTAAAAAGCAAAGCAAACTCTACCAGCACATATCAGCTTTCCTGCAGTGTTCCCCAATGTTTTTCTCACTACAGAGCCATACCCAGTAACTACCAGCAGTTCCTTGCATTGATGTTTACTGTACCAGAGGTCAATAAGGATTTCCTTCTCCTCCCTAACATCACCCTTGGCTTCCATATCTATAGCCATTTCCAGATTGAGAAGTTTATTTCCTTAAACAGCCTCTCCATGCTCTCTTCACAAGGTCAAGTGGTTCCAGGTTACAAATGTGATGGACAGGACACTCTGCTCTCCATCATTGGAGGTCTCAACTCCAAATCCTCAAGGCTGATAGCCTCCATCCTCAGCATCTTCAAATTCTCACAGGTAAGAGGGCTCCATTGGACACAATATGGAGTAGGCAAACATCAGAAGTACACAGAGAAACCAAAGATGGTTGGGGGGGGCACATCATGAGCATGCCACTCTTAGTTTATTCTTCATAAAATAATATTTTATGTTTTAGTGCCATTCATTCTTTGTACAAGGTTTATAGTTTCTTCTCATGTCTTCTCACATGTCAAAATCTGGAGCTGATGGCTCTTCCTAAGAATGGAAGAAGCTTCAGCTTGCCACTCAAACTCAGTTAACTAGACTAGCTGGGTAATAAAGCACAGAATGGTGACCCCTAATGTCACCAAAAACCTTTAACTTGTCTTTGAAAGATGAATCTGCCTTTTTCCAGCTCGGTGTTGGCTTTGAGTTCTCCCCAGGGGAGAGAAGAGTTTATTCTTCCTTCTTACGGATTAATCCCAAGGAATTTCCTCAGTATGAGGGTTTGGTCCAGCTGCTCCTGTATTTCCAGTGGAACTGGGTTGGGCTTATGGCCCCTGAAGATGAGAGGGGAGAACGTTTCATTTCAACTCTGATGCCAATGTTCAAGGAGAAAGATATCTGCCTGGCCTTTACTGAAAGGTTCAAATTGGATGACACTCGTATTACAATGAAAAAATTACTTCACATTTTCCAAACGTGGTCTAAAATGGAAGTGTTCATTCTGTTTGGAGACTCCAACAGTATGACCAACATACAGCTGTCTGTGCGTGCTCATGAAATATTGAGAAAGACATCACTTCTTAAAGTTTGGATCTTAACTTCACATTGGAAACTTAGTGTGGTAGAATCTGCAGACGTACTGCAATTTATAAAGCCTTTCCACGGAGCCTTGCATGTTAGGGATCACACTGTGGATGTCTCAGAATTCAATCATTTTGTTCTGTCTTTAGACCCCTTGAATCCCCAGGGAGACATCTTTCTCCCTCCATGGTGGGAAAATGTGTTTGACTGCAAATTCCACAAACCAGGCAAGACTTCTCCAAAGGGGGAAAAACGATGTACAGGAAAGGAGAATTTGCAGAATCTGCCAAATTATACTTTTGAAGCAGGCATGACTGGTGAAAGTTACAATATCTACAATGCCATTTATGCTGTGGCACATGCTTTACATGCAATGTATGGATCCAGAGCACAACTGATTATGTTGAGGCTTGGAAAGAGGATCTCAAATGTCCAGTCATGGCAGGTAATTTCTGTGGCTTTTGACTCAGTCCACAGATGCTTAGATCCGAAGCTCCACATATGAATTTCTTCAATTGCTGATTAAAAGTCTTCATTCCCCCTATCAATCCATCTCAAAGTGTATTAAAACAGCAACTATTAAAAACAGTATGAATTAAGAGCAATATTTTATTGAAAGAGGGTAAAGGGAGAAAAGAGAAGTAAACCAAAGCATTGGTCCGTAAGAGTAATACAGGAAAGATCTTTATAAAGTCCAGAACAGCTTTCAACAGTTACCCAAATTTCAGGAGGTGACCATTCCGAGGAGGAGGAGCAATATAGCAATCTGGGTGTCTTTGTACAAGAAACCATGATACAAATGCTCAATGAAAAGAGGACCTTTTGTAGTTTCAGAGTTAAATATTTGGTGTTACTCTTGATTCCTCATATTTCCACTAAGGGAACCTCTCTAGCTTCTCAGACATAAACTCACCTTCTCAAGATGGTCACCATGTTATGATGGAAGCCACCATGTCTCATTTGTAGCTCTAAGCCAAGTACTCCAATATTTGAAGGTCTCCTTTCTTTCAGCTTCTTGCCTATTTGAGGAATGTTCAGTTCAACAACAGTGCTGGAGATGAAGTCTCCTTCTCGGAAGATGGACTGGGATCTGCTCGTTATGATCTTCTCAACTGGGTCCTTCTCCCCAATCGATCTTTTTTCCCTGTGAAAGTTGGGCAAATAAATCCTGAGGCTCTCCCAGGTTGGGATTTCACTATTAACTCTGATGCAATCACCTGGGTCACAAAGGTCAGTTGCCATAAAAGACTGATTCTCTTCTGAGGATGCAGAACACCCTTCTAACTTGAAAAATAATGAATTGAGTCAGGCAGTCACTTGGTGAAAAATCTGCCTTGCATCTAACATATTTGAGGTCCGATTT
Organism: Oxyrhabdium leporinum; assembly: GCA_032468155.1. NCBI lineage: Eukaryota > Metazoa > Chordata > Lepidosauria > Squamata > Cyclocoridae > Oxyrhabdium > Oxyrhabdium leporinum. The sequence continues at coordinate 9,158 of JANHFL010071970.1, forward strand.
TCATCAGTCCACAAAGGATTGCGACTAGGAAGAATGTCTGCTTAAAAACCAGGATGCAATTACAGGAGACAACAGTGAGTGCCATGGCCCATTCCCATTCCCATTCAGTTATATCCTGATGAGTCTTTGTTTTACAAAAACTGTAGTTCACTGTCACAAGCTTTGCTTTGCAGGATGTAACCCCACTTACAATCTCCAGTACCCATGGGTATGTCAGGAGTGCCGTTGGCCTGAATCCCCAAATTCTGCTCCTGGTTTCATGCAGATGGGGTTGAACCATTTCTTTAGAAGAGATTCTGAAAACAGAAATAGGAATGTGGAATGGAAATAGGAATGTGGCAATAGATTAATGAGGAATGTTACCTGCTTTTTATGACTATGATCATGATTTATCACTTATAGCTTTTATGTACACTGAGATCTTATGCACCGAAGACAAATTCCTTGTGTGTCCAACCACACTTGGCCAATAAAGAATTCTATTCTATTCTATTCTATTCTGTTCTGTTCTGTTCTGTTCTATGTTCTATGTTCTATGTTCTATGTTCTATGTTCTATTCTATTCTATTCTATTCTATTCTATTCTATTAATGTCATCTCAAATATTTCTCTTTTCTCTTTTAGAAGATCCCCTTTGCCAGGTGTGGCATAAAGAGGTGCCATGCAGGAGAGAGGAGAAGGGTCCCAGAGGGTGAGAAGGTTTGCTGCTATCAATGTGATGCTTGTCCAGAAGGGACTATTTCTAATCAGACAGGTAGAGCAGACTTCAAATAGTAGATCTTCCAGGATCAAGGAAGCCATTCAGTAGATCAAAATAGTTTTTGTTATTATTGATAAATAATATTTTGGATAAAATTTACATGCATTCATATTTTTCAACAGAACCCTTAAGTTCACAGATATAAACTGTTCTGGCTTCACAGAGCTCCTTTCCCAATCCTTAGCAATTTCATACATGACACTTTAAGGGCACAATTTATGAATCCCCAAATCATACTATGATTCCTAATTTAAATCCATAGCATAGAAATAAAAATAGAAATACCATAGAAATAGAAATAGAAAGAGTAGAGTAGAGTAGAGTAGGGGAGAGTAGAATAGAATAGAAATAGAAATAGAAAAGAAATAATAGAAATAGAAATAGAGTTCTTCATTGGCTAACTATGATTGGACATACAAGGAATTTGTTTCCTGTACATAAACTCTCAGTGTACATACAAGCAACAAGTGATAAATCATGTTCATAATCATCATAAAATACATTCATCATTATCATAAGTGATCATCATAGAATACTAAATAAGCAATCAACATAAATCATACTAGGATACTAAATAAATCAATATAAATCATAAGATATAAGCAACAAAGTTATAATCATAAGAAGATAAGGAAATTGGTCAGGAGAAAGATGAGAAGGATAATAGTTATACAGCCCTATTAGGTAGTTTGACAGTGTTGTGGGAATTAGTTTAGCGGAATGATGGCATGTGGGAAAAATGTCCTTGTGTCTGGTTGCTTTGGTGTGCAATGCCCTATAGCATCATCTTGAGGGAAGAAGCTGAGACAGTTTATGTCCAGGATGCTAGGGTTTGTGTGGGGTACAATCTTTTCCTGAAGGAGCAGGGCATGCAGTTCAAGTTTTATTTTTTTTATGATGGAAGTTGTGCTTCTTCTATCAGCCTGGCAGACCTGTAGACCTGCCAGAGAAAGAAGAGATCCATCTATCTATGTGTCTTATATAGAGAAGGAGGGAGCAAAAAAAAGTTTGAATGAGCAGATTTGAATGACAAAGCAGAGAAGTTAAAGCAGGGATAACCAAGAGACAATCTACAAGCAAAGAAAAGGCAATATTCCAGATAATCGATCTGTCAGTCTTCTACAGGTTCCAGTATAAAGTGCGGGGAAAAACAGATGACAGTCTCAAACTGAAAGCTGCAGGAGTAATAGTAGTATCCAGTGAGTAGGCAGCTAGAACTGAGCAAATCCTTGTCTCTGGCTAACCTATCCTCAAGATCAGTGGTGGCGCAGTGGTTAGAATGCAGTACTGCAGACTACTTCTGCTGACTGTCGGCTGCCTGCAATTTGGCAGTTCAAATCTCACTAGGCTTAAGGTTGACTCAGCCTTCCATCCTTCTGAGGTTGGTAAAATAAGGACCCAGATTGTTGGGGGTAACATGCTGACTCTGTAAACCACTTAGAAAGGGATGTAAAACATTGTGGAGTGGTATATAAGTCTAAGTGTTATTGCTATTGCTATCATCAGGAATTAAGGATGATTTGTCCTTTTTGAAGCCCCATAAATTACATAAAAGATCTTTTCATCATTCTAATTGTGTGTTATCTCCAAGAGAAAGGACAGTCATATCATCTCTGGGGGAGGGATATGTATGTTGATTAGTGTACATTCAAATTGACAATAAAATTATTCTAAGTCTAAGTTCTAAGTCTAAGTGGTAGATGCCCCTGAAATTGTAACACAAGGACTCTTGATTTTAGATGCAGCTCACTGTGAACCCTGCCCAGAATATCAATATCCCAACAAGGAGAAGGACCAATGTATTGCCAAGAAGATCCATTTCCTTGCCTATCAAGACACCCTAGGATGCATTTTAGTTTTTCTTGCTATTTTTGCCTCTGTGATCACATCAGCAATCCTGCCGATTTTCCATAAACATCATGAGACACCAATCGTCAAGGCCAACAACCGAGACCTCACTTACATCCTCCTGGTCTCCCTCCTGCTCTGCTTTCTCTCCTCCTTCCTCTTCATTGGTCAACCAGGGAAAATCACCTGTCTCCTACAACAATCTGCCTTTGCCATTCTCTTTTCCCTTGCAGTTTCCTCTGTGTTGGCAAAAACTGTCATGGTGGTTCTGGCCTTCATGGCCACAAAGCCAGGGAACAGGAAAAGAAAACTCTTAGGAAAACCACTGACTAAATCCATTGTCATTGCTTGTCCTCTGGTTCAAGCAGTTCTTTGTGCCATCTGGCTGGTCACCTCTCCCCCATTTCCCAACTTGGATTTCCACTCCTTGGAAGGAGAGACCATCTTGGAATGTAATGAAGGCTCAGTTTCAATGTTTTATGCTACTCTTGCCTATCTAGCTTTTTTGGCCCTCATCAGTTTCACTGTGGCATTTCTAGCTAGGAAATTGCCTGATAGTTTTAATGAAGCCAAGTTCATTACTTTTAGCATGCTGGTCTTTTGTAGTGTTTGGATTACATTCCTCCCCACCTATCTGAGCACCAAAGGGAAATCCATGGTGTCTGTGGAGATCTTCTCCATTTTGGCCTCTGGAGCTGCTCTCTTGGCTTGTATCTTTTTCCCCAAATGCTACATTATTCTACTGAGGCCCGATCTGAATTGCAGAGAAAATATAATGAGACACAAGAATCTCTGATGTATGCAGGAATTGGAAACTTTTATTTTGATTTTGGGGCATTTGTGTATTTAATCTTATTACAAAACAATGATGAAATTAGTGAGGAGCTTGTACAACCCTAACCCTAACCCAAAAGTTGATGGAGTTGGCTGAAATGGCAAAACTGACTATTTTGATTAAGGAAACGAACATAAGTATATTTGTTTCCACATGGAAACCACTTCTGAACTTTGTGCTCCATGTGGAAAAAAAAATGAAACTCTGACTTTGGGTTTTATAGATCAGATTGATAGATCTTTATAGAAATGGCTTGCTCATACTATTATGGAAAAGCAAAAAGTTGTGATTTGATGTTAATGCCTTATTTTACTGTAACAGGGAGAGTCAGAAGTCAATGTTTCTTCCCCCCCCCCATCTTTCCTCAT
>JANHFL010072035.1:0-12966 GCA_032468155.1 Oxyrhabdium leporinum
ACACAAGGTGTTTCCATTTGCCCTTCTTCCCCCCCCCCCCAAGTCTCCTTTTGCCAGCATTCAGCAGGCATTCACGATCTTTAGATGGGCTTTTATTTTGTCAGCCCAAGGACAGGGGGGGGGGAGGTCTCAGAATGGTTTGTAGGAAATCTATTTCTGCAGCATCCATTGCTTGCCAGCAGGCAGGCAATGAGGCGGTGGTGGCAGGCAAGCGCTCTGGGCCTTGGGGACAGGGGGAAGGCATTGGGAAAGGCAAGCAAGCACGCTGGGCCTCAGGGAGAGCAGGGAAGGCAGGCAAGCCGGCTGGGTCTCGGGGACAGCAGGGAAGGCAGGCAAGCTTGCTGGGTGATGTGGGAGGCAGCTAGGCTGGGATTTGGGCCTTGCTGCTTGCAGACACTCACCCAGTCAGATCAGGGCAGCTCAGCTGGGCCGCGCGGACAGCACTGTATGGGATTCAGCCACGCAGAAGGCAGGCAAGCTTGCTGGGCCATGTGGGAGGCAGCTAGGGTGGGATTCAGGCCTTGCAGCTTGCAGGCTCACCCAGTCTGCCACGCAGATCAGGGCAGCACAGCTGAGCCATGTGGAGAGCACCACGTGGGATGCAGCTGAAGGCAGGCAAGATGGCTGGGCCTCAGAGACCTTGTGGTTGAGGCAAGCCAGGGAGCCAGATAGAGAGAGCAGCAGCTATGCTGGGCGAGCAGACAAGATGAGGAGCGACTGGGCAGGGCAGGGCCAGCCAGTGATGGGATTTGCCAGTTCTCCAAACTGTAAAATCGTAACATCCTGTTTTCCTGAACTGGCCCGAATCAGCTGAGTCACACCACTGCCCTCTGTACTATTAAATGGTATTTAAAGGACTTCAGTGGCTTTCATTGATTTTTAAGCAAATTTCAAAGTACTAGCAATTATATATTAAACTGAATTTGGCTTAGGAACTGGCCCTGTCAACCTCTTTATACACTGATGTCATATTCAGAGACTTTCAGCCAGGTAGACCTGCTGCCTGTAATAAAGTAGTGTTCCCTTTGTGACAAGCTTTCCTGAGAAATGTCCATCTAGAAGAAATATTATTATTTCTGGTTTTAGTACTAGGAAAAGCTAAATTTTATTCTCCCAATCTTCTGAATGTATTTTATTTTTATATTTTATTTACATTACCTTGCCTTTCCCAGAAGCATAGCTGAAAAGGAGTAACAGAATAACAGAGTTGAAAGGGACCTTGGAGATATTCTAGTCCAACCCCCTGCTGAAATGAGAGACCCTATAAATATTTTAGATAAATAAATTTAGGCTGCAACTCAATTTTAGGAATAAGTCCCATTAAAACAACTAGAACAATATATATTTTGAGTAAACATTTGTAAGTATGCTATTAGTAGTAGCATTAGAAATAACAAGATACAACTTAAAGATGGAAAATAACCACGATACTTTATACTTAACATCTTGCCAAGGTTCCTACTAAGTTGTTAGGCGAGCTAACTCCAGCAGAAAGTCATATGTCAACTGAGATTCTTTAGTGACGTGAAGAACATATGCAGGAACAAATTCATCTTCAAATTCCAATAAAATTATACCATTGGACAACGGGATGTTTTTGATAGGGTACTGCCTCTTAATATAATCTTTTTAACATAACCTAAATATAACATTAATACATCTTATGTCAAACATAAGCTATATGGTGCAATTTCTGCATGTAGTTAAAACCTTCAAGAATAACACCTATTATGAATGGGAAGTTGTATTCCTAGAATTGATGACATCATTCCAAGTACTGCAATGACATACTTGATCATGCCTCTTCTATGACATCCTGTTTGTAAGAATTACTTGGAACAAAATAAGGATGGATATTTCAAAAGCAAATGTTACAATACTTGAAGACCAGAACAAAAGCTTAATGTTAATAGCTGAACAGAGAGATTTATCTCAGTGTGGCTATTATAAAAATGAATGGATACAGTTCTAAAAATGACAGTATCTTCCTAATTAAAATTAAACAACAGGATGTTCCAAACAGGAAAAAAAAAACTAACCTTGAATGAAAAACTTTATCTCATAGATTTAACTGGAAATAAAATGTTAGAAAAAACAAGCCAAGAGCTCTCTTCTTGATGAAATATTAAGAAATAGTTGGACAATGCGATTACAGTATTAGCAGAAGGAGCTAAAAATATATGTCCGATATAAAAAAAAGTAGAATCAGTCAAAATTGTCAGGACTACTTGTGTGGTAATTCAGAACCATCATTGTTATATGCTGTTTTCCACCCACTTTCAAATTAAAAATAAATTCCATATCCAAATGGTATTCACTGAAGACTTTTTAAGGAACTACATTTTTTTTGCTGACTTGTTATAAATATGCAGTTTCTTGATATCTATTTCTAAGAACAGGAAAGGGAGCCACTTGACTCCTATCTTTAAGAGGAATCATGGGAGGAATACAATAAATTATAGACCATTTAGCTTCATTTTCATTTGAGATAAAACAATATTAATTAATAAAGATAAATAAAATAAAATGTATAAAAGAGTGGGTTTTGTTAAGAAGGAACAAATATGGATACTTTATTAATATTCCTCCTATCCTTTTTAAATCAGAAGATGCATTTATATGATGAAGTGTGCTATAGTTTATGCCTCTGAATAACATTTGTTATCCTGAAAAGATGCTACCACAACCTCTTTATTTTTGGCTACCATAGATTTACATGGGAAAGATATCCTCAGCCAAAAAAAAAGTCATGATGGCCACAACCATGCAGTTGAAGCTCCAATATTTTTGTTTTGCAATATAAAAAACAAACAGAGCTTAGATTGGTTGCCATTTGGATTTTTTGATCCTCTCCTTGAAGACATCGCTCAACATGGCTCTCCTTCTCCCATAATGTTAACAATGAAGCCTCTGGAAATAACTCACCAAAGAACCCAAACTTAGTAGTCATAGGTAAAAGGATAAGTAGATAGTAACTATATTGTGGTGACCAGAACTGGAGGCAGTATCCAAGTATAAACTTACCAGTGCAATATAGATTGGTATGCAGTCTAGGATTAAATTGGGTTTTTTGTCAGCAGCAGCAAACTGTTGGCTCATAATTAAGTGGTAGTCTACTGGGACACCTAGATCCCTCTTACATTTACTACTGCTAAGCCAGGTACCACCTATTCTGTACCTGTGCATTTGGTTTTTCTTGCCTAAGTGTAAGACCTTACTTTTCTCATCACTGAACTGCATTTTGCTGGATAAGGTCCAATGTTCAAGTCTATGAAGATTCTTCTGTATCTTAAGTCTGTCTTCTAAACTATTTCCCCAGCTTGTCATCAGCAAATTTGATGAGTTTTCCTTCTAGCTCCTCATCCGAATCATTTATGAAGATGTTGAAGAGTACTCAGCCTAAGACAGAACCTTGAAGTATTCCAGGCTTCTCTCTATTTAGATGTAGCTTCATTGAGGATTACATTGATTGCGGTTGGTCAGCCACTTGCAAATCCAACTGGTGGTGATGCTGTCTGTCCCACCTTTTTCTATTGCACCAGGAAGTAAGCTGTGATCTACTTTATGAAATGCCTTATTGAAAGCTAAGTACACTATGTCCACTATATTTCCCTGATCTACCAGTTAATCACTTTGTCAAATTCAAAAGAATTCCTATGTTTTATGCAATTTTAAGGTCCAAGGTCCAAATTTCTTCCAATACACACTCTCTTTCACTCTGGGCACAAATAAAGTATTTATTTACTAAATTAAAAGTTGAAGACCAAACAAACAAACAAACCCAAAACAACCCCACCCAAATATAGGTAACGTCAATTACAGCTATTCAGTTAGCAACTGTTTAGTGAAGTTACAATGACACTGAAAAAGGTAACCTTCAACCAGTCCTTGCACTTATGACAGTCAGAGCATTCCCACATTCTCACTTGGCAACTGGTATTTACTGTATTTTTCAGAGTATAAGACACACTTCTTTGCCCCCTAAAAGAAGGTAAAAATTTGGGTGCGTCTTATACATTGAATGTAGCCCCACCCACCTGCCAGCCCCCACCCTTCGGCCATTGCATTTTCGGCCTCCGCATGTCCCATCGTGTTTTCGGGCAGTTCCAGGTGGCGGGGATCAGCGGCGATCCCCGCTGCCTGAAACTGCCCAAAAATGCGATCTCAGAGGCCAAAAAGGGGCATGTGGAGGCTGAAAACGTGATGCGCAGAGGCGGTGATCGGTGGTGATATGTTGTGGTGATCCCTGCAGTCTTGAAGGGAGCTGAAATGGAGCATTCAGAGGCTGAAAACGCATGGCACAGAGCAAAAAAAACATGAGGCACAAAGGCAGCGATAGTCTGTGGTAATCCCTGCAATCTGGAACAGTTGATTGGGGGTACTCCCGCTAATCAGCTGCTCGTGCTGAATCAGGCTGCAATAATGTGCTAAAGCTCACCAGGCTGCTTGCTATTTGCTGCAAGGATGCTAGCCAGATGAATACCGCTGGATGCTGGTAGGCAGAGGCAGAATTTTTTTTTCTTGTTTTCCACCCCAAAAACTAAGGTGCTTCTTATACTTCGGAGCATCTTATACTCTGAAAAATACGGTATTTACAATAGCTATAGTAACCTAGAGTCATGTGATCACCATTTTCAACCTTTCCAGCTGGCTTCTGACAAACAGTCAATGGGGGAAACCAGATTCATTTACAAATGTGTGATTCACTGAGCTAAAAATTGTTGTGAAATTGAATGTGATTCACTTAGCAACCAAGTTACTTAGCAATAGAAATTCTGGTCCCTGTTGTGGTTGGAAGTTGAGGGCTACCTATATTAATATAACATACTAAAGAGAGGAGATAATAACTTATGCAGACAAGGATAGTGGCAGAAATTTAAAAAAATCTTGAACTTGTAGGCCCAAAACTGATAAGCAAACCATCCAAACCTAAGCATCTTTTGACAGTGTTCTCAATTAACAGGGGCAATTTCTGGTGAGCAGCCTCACAGAAATTTGAAATCAGACCTAGCTAAGAGTAAACATATATCGTTTTTTCAACATTTAGTATGCAGGAAAAATATTAGCAAGGAGTCCCAAGTGTGCTGTAAGTGATAAGTGACAATATGACTTGCAAAAATATCTCAGTAGTTTTGTCCAAGCATAGACTGGGTCTATGGAATGCTACTGAAGCTCTCTGTCAATATCTTCAAGAAAAGGATTTAGACTTTGCTGATTACTTTTGTTCCAACTTCATTATTTTGGCATAATTTAGGAATTTCATTCTTTCTCATATTATTTTTTGTAACTGAGAAAACAAGGTTGTCAACAAGTACGCAAATGTTCACAGCTCATTTACTGAAAACTGGAACAACATTGATGGAAAATGTATACTGAATAAAACTGGATAGATATCACATTGCAGCATCTACTTCTTATTCATATAATAATAAACCACCTGATGCTCACAAACTACACTTGTAAATGTACTGTAGTTACCACAAAGTGGCAGTGTTGTGCAATTCTATATACAGAATGCAACTTTTTCCATGTTATCACCGAAGGTGCTTGACTGCAATATATTCCTAATTGCATTCATGCCTTCAACTTAGCAATAGCCAGCACATTTCCTGCTAATTTTCCCATTAAGAATATCCTGCAAATAAAAAGCTCTTTAACCCTTATCCCTTAAATAATAGCAAGTACAAAAGGCTGCACTTGGCTTATCCATTAAAGTGAATTGTGTTTCACTGAGAAATTGAATCGAAATGATACAGCCTTAAGACAGGAAATTTAGCCCATTCCATCTTCTTATTACAACTATAATTTAGATGGAGATATTTTGGGATTTTGCCTCTCCCATAGGCAATCTCTTAGTATCAACCAATTTAAAATATTTTGAAACCAATAATCTAAGAATAACTATAAATAATTATATAAATATTGAAATAATATTCATTATATAGGATTTCTTTTCTCAAAAACTCAACAGGAATTTTAATCATCTAAAGGTAGTCTTCAATTTATTACCTTAATGGTGCCTGACCATTATGGTCGTTAAGTTGTAATGGTCATAAAGTGAGTCATCACATGACCAATTTTACAACCTTGGTTGTTAAGATAATCAACATGGTCATAAGTGAACATGTTGTCATTAAGTGAACGCCATTGTTGATAAGCAAATCCTATGTTTGCTATAGGGCATTTTTGTCAAGAAACAGAAGCAACACCGGGTTTTGGCAAACAGCCTTGTGGTAATATGAGTGGCAAACAAACAAACAAACAAACAGATGTTGTAAATCAGTCATGTGACCATGAGAAACTGCAAATGGCCATAAATGTGGGCTGATGGCCAATTCGCTGAAATGTGGCCATATGACTATGAGAGGAGAGTTGCCCGCCATGGGAACTTCGGAACCAAGTCATAAGTACCTTTGGGGGGTCCATTATAACTTCAAATCATCGCTACGTGATGGTTATAAGTCAAGTACTACCTGCATTTGTTAATTATTATCATCTGAGCTTTTAAAAAATAATGTGAAAAAAATATTTCTTCAAATTATTCCCAGATATTTAGAAAAATAACCCAAATGTTTATAAATATTTATGAAAACATTACAATGGGTAATTAATGTATTTTGATCTATGAAACAACATCCCCTCCCAATTTTATCTCCCGATAAAATGATCCTATGTATTCCTGCATGGAATAAAGATGTAAGTTAAAAAAACCTGCAAGATCCATGAAAGTTTCCTTTACTTTTCCCCTTTGTTTTCAATCCGCATTTTAGCTGCTTAACCTTATCCATAGAACAAACTTCTTGAAACTTCTTCTAAAATCTGTAGTCTCATTCTGGCAAGGAATTCAACTGACCACTTATTCTGATCACTCTGGCAATGACAGAATATCAAGAAAGCCAATAAGACATGTGTATCCTTATCTTTAAACAACAGTGTCCAAGGAATTTAAAATGTAAAGGAGTAGATGGTGGCAGAGATTAAACAGACATATATCCCCTTCTCAAGCTTGACTTAGACTTGTCCGCCACTGCACATACGTGTCCATGCATACCTTCACTATGAAGGGGTTGGAAGGGTAAGCATAAGTTGCAGATGGTTGCAGAAAGATCAATGCGCACACCTTCCAAATCTCAACAATGCATTGTGTGGAAATGCACATCCTGCAGGCTGATTGGTTGATCCAACTTCAAGAGTTTGAGCGCCTCCTAGCTAACACATTAACATTCGCAGACTCATAAAGGCAACAGCTATGCAACCATCTCTGAACAACAGACGCATGCGTTCCCTGACGTGTAACGATGCAGAAGTCTAATGCTGCCTTAAGACTGTAGAAGAAGCAATGTAGAAGTGTAGAAAAGAGATAAGGGCAACTTAGCTGATAAACCACAAGTGCCAACTTTCTATTTGCTGGTGTCTGAGTGTGTCATTACAAATATTAGTAAATTTGAGCACGAGAACATATGCATATCCAAAACATAACTCACAATCATAATATAATAGTTCATTTTTAACCACTGTTGAAATACCTTTCATCTGCCTAATAAGATAATTTTATTAGCTGTCTTAGTTGGGATGATTTTCATAGCTTCATAAATCATGCTTTAGGAAACTAGACAGAAGTATTAAAACACAGGATTTCTATCTCATTTTTTAATTCTCCCGGGTATTCAGCTTGGCACTTAATCCAGCCCTGTACATACAAATCAAAATTCCTAGTTAGTATCAACTACTTTTATAAAATATATCAAAGTAAATGGAACAAAGCATGCAGGAGCAATTAAACACAATAAGGGCACATATATGATTAAAAAATTGCACTGAGTTCTGCTTGTTTGATAATATTCTCCTTTTTTTTTCTCCCCAGCTCTTTCTTTTCAATAGCAAAATATTGGAATATTTTTTAAAAATCAATCTATGCTTTAGGTTTGAGGGTTGCTTTTGATTTCAGAAAGGAAACACAGTAGGAGCCCCTAAATCTGCTTCATGATATTTCTTGAGAAAAGAGTATTCTGATATTTTACATTATATTTTACATTTCTCCTAGAAAAATGAAATATTTTAGTATATACTAAAAAGGTAGAATATTTCCCCTAAAAGAGAAGTAGAAACTCAGAAAGGCAGAACCTCAGGGCCCCCACAATTTGGCACCCCAGATAGGACTCCAAGCTAACTTGACCAATGGATCTGGCCTTTGCTGGCAGCAGACCCACTGAGGCTGTGGGTGAGTTTTCCTGGACCTTGGCCATTTGGAACAAAGGTTTTAAAGGGGTTTTGAGTGTTGAGCTCAAAGGCTCCTTGGAAAGAAGGTGAGTACCTCTAAATTTTAATTTTAAAGCCTGGAAAAGCATGGGAAATGTGCGTATGCCTCCATGTGTGTGAGAGGGCCCTTCTCCCAATCACAGCTACATCTTGCTCCCTCTATGCATTTCCTAACTGCAGTACTCACTACATAGGGAAAAAAGGTGCAGGTCCTCCCGGGTGCCCACGAAGGGGCCTGAAAACCATGGCTTGAGTTCCCCTGGAAGGGAGTGTCTGTACTCTGAAAGGGAACCAGGGTCTCCCCTGGATGTTTTTTTCTCCAGAAAATCGCAAGGCGGAATTTTTTTTTCCTTCTTGTACTTGACTGAGCCAAAGTGAGCACCACATCTGAGAGGGAACATGGGAAGCAGCAGTTCAAAAGTAGCAATTAGGACTCCCCTAGGAGATTTGCTCAAGCCTTGGGATGAACGGCAGAGGCCTGTCCTAGCCAGAATGAAAAAAACAAAGAGACGTGACTTTGTTCTTGTGTCTTTCAGCCCTGCACAGATGACTCTACAACATGGAGCAGACCTTCCCAGCCTATGGTCACCAAGCCAAGCCTAATGCCACTCAGCAGACATGAAAGAAAGGACCCTGAGATGGACCAGTAAAAGACTAAAAGACTCTTTTCAATACCCAGAAGACAGCTGGAAAGATTATGGGGGGAGCGTGGAAATTCATTGTAATGCTTTCTTTGCAGCTGAGGATTGTATCTGAGAGTGGCTGGCACAGCAAGTTCTGAACACCTTGGACTTCCATCTGGTGGGAGAGAAATTTGTCCAGAATGTTTGTATTGTCTGTATTGTAAAAGTAGCTGCATACACATGCACACACATACAGAGACACACCATTCAGAATTAGACAGAGGTTATTCCCTTCACCTACCTCCACACAAAGCTTCTCCTAGCTTCTTTTTTTGTGTTTTTTTGTATGGTTTTTTTTTCTTGCTCTGTGGCATTAAGGCCCAAGCAGTCATATCTCCCTAATTCCATGGGGAAAGGTCATCCCCCTCAGCCAATTCCTTCACTTGAAGAGACAGCAGAAAAGAGATCTCCAAACCCAAGCCCTGACTGTGACTCACAAATGATGCTGCCCAGTTAAGCAGGATATGTTGCACTGGTGATCTCATGAGTAGGCGTCCCAGGGTTCATTGTGTGTAATTTTAAAAATACTAAACAGCCTGGATTGCACAATGGCTAACCTCAATTTGGCCTCACAAAACTAAGAGCTAGGGCAGGTTTAGTAACCATCCCTTGGAGATGGGCAGCCTGTAATTTAAAGGACAATCATGGCTGTGAAGAATTTTGGGACTTGTGCTTGCTTGAAACCTGGCTGTAAGCTCCTGAAAATAATTGGCATGGAACATTGGATGCTGTAAATTTCTTTCCAGAACCTTCCCCCCCCCCCCCAGCTTCTAGACCTTCGTGGTTGAAAGCTTTTGGGAGCCACTGAAGGAATCCTTTTCTGCTGCTTCTTGTCAATGCCTTCACCTTTGCATCAGAAACATTAAAAGCACCCATCAAGTCTCCCTGATCAGATCAATTTTTAATATTTGCCAGAAGATGTCTTGTTAAAAAATCAAATAAATAAAAAGGGGGGTTGTTGGAAGTTAAAACTCACCCCTCTCCTAGAAAAATGAAATATTTTAGGATATACAAAAGAGCCAGAATATTTTCCCTGAAAGAGAAATAGAAACTCAGAGAGGCAGAAACTCACCCCGCCCCCCATCTTTGTTAATGGGCCATTAAGGCCTGAGCCAGTCTATTCTACATAACAAAGATCTGCCTCCTTCAACCAGAGACATATAATTGCCCTCTACCCATCTCAGCACCTGGCACCTGGGAAGATTACAGCACCCAGCAAGATTCAAACAAGTTACCCCTGCAAGGCCCTATGGGAGTCTGACAACCAGTCAGGATACTCTTCCTGTGCCCCAGAAAGTTCAAAGCCAGGCGGGGTATAAAACCAAGGAATCCTCAGCATCTCAGCCCTTTTTCTTCTTCACCCAAGATCTTCAAACCATGTGATTCCCTTTTCTGCCAGGACCTCAAACTGCGTGGTCCTGTTCCACCATTAAAACCATCCTTCCAAGCAGTCTCCATGTTTCCATTGTCTTTTTTCCCACTTGGAACTGAACGCAGAAGGATATTTCTTCCAACAATTGAACTAAGGACGATTTTTCTGACAGTTACAACAATTAATCAGTGGAACAGGTTGCCTCCAGAAGTTGTGGGTGCTCTAACACTGGAGGTTTTTAAGAAGAGATTGGACAACCATTGGTCTGAAATTGTATAAGGTTTCCTGCCTAAGCAGTGGGGTGGAGATCTCCAAGCTCCCTTCCAACTCTGTTATTCTATTCTAATTTATATGACACGAACCTGTGAATCTCTGTAGAATTGTGTATATTCTTCAAGAACAGCCAGCCAAAGTTTTCCCTTTAAAAAAAAAAAGCAGTTTAATCAACAACCACACAGAATGCTACAAATAAGTTCCTTCTAAAAGAGTTGTTCTGGGGATCCGATCAGGTGGCGCTTAAAAACCTCTATTTAATTCCAATGAAACGATGATGATTGTTGACCAACTGGCATTAATTAGAGTTGACAGCCCACAGGAACGGTCCTCCTGAGATATATGTGCTTAAATACCAATAATGTGTGACTGGAAACAAAATTAAAATGTCAAATTAAGAGGAGTGATTAGAAAAAGATTTTTATTTTTTTTTTAGCCTGAGGCAATTTCGGGGGAGGTCACAAGAAAGGAAAAGAAAAGAAATTGAAAAGAGAAAGGTAGACAAGAAGAAGGAAGAGATTTTTCCCTTCGCTGCCCCATCCTCTCATCCTGCAGATAATATGCTGTAGCTTATTACAGCTGTTATCTGCATTGACTTAATTATTCGCAGAAACAGTCAATCTTTGGAAAAGTAATTATGATTTCCTTTCAAGGCTATTGGCACAGGTGGTAACTATCAGCAGAGGAGTTCAGACCAGAAATGTATGCAGGGACATGGTGGAGGTGACTACAGTCAGATTTAGTGGGGGGAAAATGTTTGATTGATAAATGACTTTTTATGATAGGAATGGCAATCTTTGGATTCATGTTGGTTCCTAGACCCATTTTTTTAAAAAAAAAAAAAAAGAAAGAAAAATCCACAGCGAAGGGACTAATTCTGGCAGGTTTAGACACCCGAGGTGAGAGGGCTGCGCACGGCTGCGGCCAACAAAAATGCCCTCCCCAAGCTCTGCTTTGGCTGGCAGAGCGCTCGGATTGCCACAGGTGCCCCTCACAGGAGTGACATGACAAGTGATGAGGGATGTCGAGCTGGCCATGCCCACCCCAGCCATGCCCATCGCCCCCCCCAAGGTCAAACATAACCCTGATGCGGCCCTCCATGAAATCGAGTTTGACACCCCTGCTCTAAAGTAGGACAGGCTAAAAAGACTTGTTTTGGGTGAGAAACTTTTAATTCTGTTCCTGAGAAAGAAAAAAAATGTAAGTCTTGGGGTTTGGTTTCCCCCTTTTAAATTTGGTAAGTTTGAATGCTTTGCTGCTAGATTTGTCTATTTTGATTGTCTTTCAGTTTTGCCTGAGATGTGACGTTTTTGAATCAGATTTCCCCCGATACTGAATTTTCCTTCTTTTTATTCTTCTTCTTCTTCTTCTTCCAGGAATATATATATACAGGTAGTCCTCAACTTACGACCACGACTGAGGCCAAACATTTCTGTTGCTAAGTGCGTTTTGCCAAATTTTATGACTTTTCTTGCCACCTTTGTTAAGCGAATCATTGCAGTTGTTAAGTTAGCCTGGTTAACATGGTTGCTATGTCAATCTGGCCTCCCCCCTTGAATTTGCTTGTCCAACGGTCGCAAAAGGGGATCACGTGATCCCGGGACACTGGAACCGCCATAAATACAACACCCGTTGTCAAGCATCTGAATGGAAATCACGAGACCATGGGGATGCTACAAGTCTGACAAATGGTCATAACTCCCTTTTTTTTCAGTGCCGTTGTGACTTTGAACGGTCACTAAATCAGCTGTTGTAAGTCGAGGACTACCTGTGCACGGTTTTGTATAGGGTGTCTCACGGAGACATTTAAGTCGGCGAACTGCAGCTGACAATTCTAAAAGGAGTGAGAATTAATCTAGTCTGCACATTTACTGCAAAGTGGGGTCTCAAAGGGAACAAAATGAAAAAAAAAATGTCTCTAATTTTAGATCACACGCCGTCGTGAAGTGAATTGGGTCCATTATTTTGGGGTATTTTGCCATGGTCGTTAAGCGAATCGCCATGGTCATAAGGCAAATAAGACTCGCCCCATTGACTTTGTGGTCGGAAAACCCTTCGGGAAGGGTGCAAATGGCGATTAGATGACTCTGGAACACTGCAACCATCGTACATGCCAGTTGCCAAAGCAACTGGATTTTGACCCCGTGACCCCAGGGACGCGACAGTTGTGTGAAGCGTGAAGAAGAGCCATGAGTCACTTTGTCAGCACTGTTGTAACTTCAGATGGTTGTTAAACAAACGATCATAAGTCAAAAACTACCCGTACTTCCAACTTCCGGTAGCAATTTCCTAAGTTTCACCTCATTACTCCCTCAGAAATTATTGCTCTCTCTCTCTCTCTCTCTCTCTCTCTCTCTCTCTCTCTCTCTCTCTCTCTCT